>DWEI01004523.1:0-11608 GCA_018245875.1 Mysoria ambigua
TGTATGTACATATGTATGTATGTACATATGTATGTATGTACATATGTATGTATGTACACATGTATGTATGTACATATGTATGTATGTATGTCCATATGTAGTTTACCTGCCGTCTGGTTGCCATAACAAGCTTTTTAATGCTCACTTCGGCATCAGACCGCCGTGTCTGGAGACTACGTGAATATTATTATTAAAAAATATATATACTAGTTGTTAATGGCTATAATAGTTGCTAAGGATCGACGTCGAACGGTCTCGCCGGGACCTAGGGAATTTCTGAGAACGAATCTCATTTCACATTACACAAGCATGCGGTAGCGACGAACGTGCGGGCCGGACCGCGGAGGGCCGCCACCAATCTAGTTCATATGAACCATAGTCGCATTCTTCGGATTTTCATTTTAAAAACTCATTCTTACACTGTAATTGATTTTCATAACCGCGAAATACCATTTTTGTACTATGTGCCAAAAATGTGATAACGTTTCAGTATAATACAGCACAAAAGTGAAGCGATCTTTTCTATTGAGATGCTACGATACTAATATTCGTTTATCGATTGTTATAAAAGTGTGCTAAAATGTGTTATATGTTATATATTAATTTTGTAGTTAAATACAGTTTCCGTATCAGCTTGTGATGTGGTAGGGTCGATGCAGTAGTTGCTACTTGCATACCACGCTATCACTTGTGACGGAAAACGGTCATCGTAATGAATACAACATAAATGCGGATATTGGAATTGACGTAACCGAAAATATTTTCGCAATAATATTATCGTAATACGATTAATAAAAGTAAATATTACATACATATATATGTACTACGTTACAATGAAATTGTGTTAAACTATTAATTAAATATGAAATTTTAATTATATAAACAGAATATTCAAGAAGGAAATAAACAGCTTTCGCTTACGAAACAATTATTGTACATTGCATCTATTTTATAAATATAATACAAATTTATCGCTATAAAATAGACGTCCAATTACGTTCAAAATCAATTGTAAACGTACAAAGTTACTTGCTAGGAACCATCGAACGCTTCGAAATTTGTTTAACTTCCACCATTACGACGTAGTGTCGGAAAACTGTCTCAAGTGACGCGCGAGTCGAGCGCGCCACTTCAGTATCTACGACGTTAGATGGAACTTCTTTTGTCTCCGGCCGAACGATGATCATCGGAATCGGCTGCTCAATAAACAATCTGTCGATAACTGATGTAACGTGGGAGTGTAATGCACTTCTCTGCTCGCCACTTCGAGGATTACAACTTTGTATTCATTTTGTACTCATTTTAGTCAAAATAATATTATCAGTATTTGAAAAGTCACATAAAACTATACCAATTGTTTCTAATGACTACAAAGAGAAATATTCCTTGGCCGAGTCTCAGACCGGACTAAACAAAGATGTTATGAGAAAAATCGCTTGCTAGAAATAATGAGGCGGTTTTTCATTGCTCTCTCGACAAAGTTGAAGGATATTAAATTTCACATTGAGTCTAAGACAAATACAATACTGTTACAGTTACCTATTGCGAAGTAAATAAATCAATCCGGTAACAAGAGAGTATTGGAAGCGCTCGGAGCGCTGACGCGATTGCTGCTCATAACTATCTGTCACCGGCCAACGGTGGCCGCGGTCGACATTTGAATGGATTACTGACCGTGGTGGGGCCGGGAGATGGGAATCGATAAATTCAGCGAAAATCAGTCAGTGTGCTTGAAATAATACCCTTTAGCGGAACGTCTACTAACATAGACACTCGATTGACAGTAAGTGAAATATCGTCCGACATTCACGTTCGGTTCACGAAATAAAGATAAACACAAGCATGAGTGATGCATAGATACAAACATACATAATTCAGACTCAAGCATTCTAAGGCAGAGCCCAGACGCAATATAAATAGGTAGGTAACCGCCCAAACGATAACTCGGGCAATGAAATGTGGAGGAAAAAGGGTAAGGAGTTTGTTTATTACGGACAAAACATCGGTCAGGAGGGCCGTGAAATATAGTGCAATTTGTCGGCGGTACCGTACGCCCGCGTTGTACACTTGCAAAATACTTGTGTCTTGAAACCATTCAGATCAAAATCAATTAATGCTTCATACTAGGATATCTAAGTACGAGCACTTGTTTACGTGGAAAAAAAAATACGTAATGTATCAATAATAATATCTACTTTTCATCTACTTCGAAAACGAATTGAATTAAAACGAATTCCAAAATGGCTTTTAAATATCTATGTGTACATTTATATCTCTATATTATACATATATTAGTCAAATGTGTTTATATATCTCAGAAATATACGTTTATCAAATGTGTATATACCTTAGGAATATTCCATAAACATAAAGTAGGAATTCTTTACAAGGAATACACTTACCGTGTATTTACATATATGTAATGTCTGTACGTACATATACGTTTGTCCACTTCAATCACAAGCAATCTCGCGTGTACATGTGTATGTTCCACGCTGTCCAATTGGATGGTCGTTCGTGTTCGTTATTATTGTCCACGCCCAAGAGAAGCCGTAATACCAAGTCTGCCGAACATCAGTTGGGCAGCTGAACATTTAACATAAAGATCTAAACCATAATTATAATGCTATATAAAATAATATTCATACTCTGTAAGCAACTGACATGATTTGAACAAAAAAAAAATATCCTAAACTCCTTTAATTACTTACTTTGAAAACACGACTCAACCTCAGAGAGGAGCCATGATTATTTTTATTAAAAATTTCAACGTATTTAGGTTTTGCGGTTAGCGGACATAACTTGTTTATTTTATTAAGTTCATTATATACGGGTACCTTAATTTACTAACCTTATATAATATCGTGTTTACCATTATTTTTTTACATTTTATATTACATCTAAATTAATATAATTTCAATACAATACAAATAATAAGATTAAATTTAATTTTACACCATTAAGTGTGTTTTACACCATTTTCCAGTGACGCATAGCATAATACGTGATACGTATAAGTATATAAATTAAATTACGGTTTACTTACATATTTACGATCGGATTAAGGTAATCGCTCCACGAGACGTTATTTACTAATTCACAAAAGAAAGCGGATATACAAATAGCTAATGCGAAGAAAGCATCGTCAATAGATGTAAAAAAATCGAGGGCGATTTGAAAGCGGCTATTCCACGTCACAGAGCGCCGCAGCGCAGTAAACATGATAATTGTAATTTACCGCCAGCCCGAACAACGTCACCTCTCACTTAGGGCTGGCGCAATAGTTTTTTTTTTTTCAATTAAAAAAAATGAATAAGTTTCATTTATTTTTGTGTTTAACAAATGTACATATATTGCGTAACAATCATTTTTACACCACGTTGGTCGTGTTTGTTGTAAATGCAACAGGAAATTTTCTAATTTAGATTTTCTAATAGAGGTTCGGAGTCTGGATATGTGCCCGATGCTTAGCAATAGGCTCACCACCTATAGTCCATAGTGGGACATAAATGTAACTGGTGAATTGTGGGAATGCTCTGCATTCCTCTGCCTACCCCTCCGGGGATTACGGTCGTGAAGTTACAATAAATTTTCAATTCTATTGACCTGGGCTGGATTTAAATTACGTATGAACACTATCTAGTCATGGAGTCAGACTGTTTGATTATAATGACGAGTTAAATTCCGTAAATATTTAATCTAACACGTTTTTAATGTCCATGTTCAATGCAAATTAATTATTACACACAATAATTGTGTTAAATGCACTTTCCAAGTTTTTTGTACTCATACTTTGAGACCACTTTTATTCGGACCTGTATTTACAGTTTGTCTAGGTCACATCACGACCGACCTCAATAAACATGTCAATTGAAATTTAAGGCCGTTCCCGTTTTGCGATGACCCTACTTGGTATTCTGAAATTGATTTCTTTATAACAATTGAACACAACAATCTTGTAAAAATAACGTCATTGCTATGACTGATGACGACACATTAATATTTATCATCATCAGACTAAACCTCCCCTGTGGAGTTTTTTCCCATGTCCCTTTATCTAAGCATGGGATGGCGCTCACAAAGCATTGCTTTCCATGCCGTTTAAGCTGCTGTCCGTAAGTAGCAGAGAATTGTTTGAGTTTGTAGCTATATCAAAGCATGTGCCAGTTTAACTCGTATCTTGGAAGGTATAATAAACCAAAATAATACAGATAATTATTGTTAATAAACGGTAATTATTAGACTATACTGTACATGACCTTGGTGAGGCTGCAAAAATACAAAGCTGACTTACATTTTGTGTACGTATAGAGTTTACTAAGTGAAAGTTATATTTAACTATATAATATATCACAGTTATGCAAATAAATTATACGGTCATCGATAACTTTATTTTTGAAGAACCTATGATAATATTAAATCGTGTGACGAAACTTTTCGATTAAAAGTGACGTCCCTAGCATCCCTCATTGTTTGCAGCGCGCCTGCCAACCGTGAACCAGTCAGAACGCTAAACGACCCTTTAAAATTGCCCGAAACTTAATTAAATCGCGCCAAAGTTGTATCACATACCTAATAACGATATTATAGCGTAAAAACTCACTTTCCCCTTTTCAAATTAATCACCGCTCTCGGTAAAATTGTCGCTGATCAGCAATAGCTGAATATTCAAAAAACAAAAAAAATATCTTCATCGAATTCGAGATTAAAAATTTCCGCGCGGTAATCTGGCAGCAAAAATTCTCAGCGGTATTTGAGCGAGGACATTCGGGCAACTTTTTTGTTGACTCCGCTGGACGCTCGGCTTGCGAACAAATTTAGACAGCGCAGCGGAACCTTGAAGAATACGGAATAAAGTGAGGCGCGAGTTAATTTGAAACGAAACTGTTCCTGAAGCGATTCGTTGCGAACGCGTAAATTAACCACCTCACGAGCTTTTCTCGTATCATTCTAACCATAACTGAATAAGTAAGTTGTTGTGAAGAAACGGTAATCTATCCCTTTCAGGTTTAACTCACGCTGGAGAAGTTCTCATGATGAAACACTCGTTACAAATTACTAATCCAGTTATCGTTGGATTTTTAAAATAATATAGACGCCCTTCGTCAAAATTAGTAATAATGTTATCTAATAACAAAGATTGGGTTACATCACGCATTCATATTATCATCATCAAGTGTCTCTATCACTGTATTACAGGACAATTTTTTTTGAGAGTCAACGCGATCTGTTCTCAGCTTTCAAGAACCAGCCAGTTAAGGCCATAGTCTGCTACGCCAGCCAAGTGTGGGTTGGCAGACTGGACACACCCTAGAAAACAAATTTTTTTGAGAGCACATTTATAAAAAGGTGTCGAATTAGGATTTGAACCCGGTGTGAGAGGTTGAATTTCAAGCCACTAGGCTACCACAGCCACGATATTTTAGGCGAAGAATATACTAGTATACGCTTAAATTTTCCACAAACGATCGCACATTCTAACGTCGCTCGCACCCGGCGTAATTCAACATTACTGATCGCTTGCAATCTGTAATGGTGGTACGGAAACGAAAATTTCTCATCATTTATATCGCGATAAAACTTAAAATTCAGTATTTATAAATATTTTAACAAATAAGGTAAGGTTGCACTGTCTAGTTGGTCGTGTTGATTGCAAGCGCAACTGCTGATCAGAACGTCCAGGTTTCAAATCTCGGTCAAGTGAAATAAAGTTAGGTAATATATGATTTTTCTAATTTAGATTCGCTAATTGGGTCTCCATCACCACCTATTCCATAGTGTAACATTAACGTAACAAATGAAACGTAGGAATGCACAACATCCCTCTGCCTGTCTCTATAAAAATGTGATATTACGTAACTAATCCCAATACGCAAATATGTAATTAAAATTTAATAACTTCAGGTACAAACATCTCCGGACCAATCACACTTCAGTCTGATATTATACTTCAAATTTAATCGTCTCAAGCAGATGATAGGGCCAGTAAACATCAATTTCACTTAACTGTTAACAATTGTTTAAATAGATTCTTAATCCTAATTCACGCTGAAGGACCCCGGGCCCCGTTTCGTGACATTTCAATTAATGGGCGACTTAATTAAAGCGAGTAATCTTCGTTAAACGTAGTAAAAACTTGGGCAAACTTATCTAAGTTCGATTAATTGGAAGCAAACAGGTAAACTCAACAAATTCATCCTTCCCGTACATTGGGATTATAATGTGTAACCGGTGTCTTATTTAGCAGAAATCAGGAACAACATCTTGTAAGCAGACAGCGACACCCGAGCCGATATGAAATTTTTATTAAAAATGTTCTACCGACGTCCCTAATACACGTTTAGCTGTGTTCCGTGCAACCAGTATTGATCATAGTATGTATACATACGCATAAGAACTTGACCGTGGAATTACTGTTTCTATTTCAATCATGAATATTACGACTTTAGCCGAAATATTTTGTAATATTAGAGACGACTGCCTTTGTATTTTCAAGTGGCATTATTTACTTATTAAAATATTTAACGACAAAGTTCAATATTTAGAATTTAGAATGTGAAAAAATAAAATTAACGTTTTATATTATATTATGTAATATCATGCCTATAGATAGTTCCCGAAAAAATAAAGAGGGGAGTTACATCTTAAGTGGTGAGTCTGTTGCCATAAATCGGGAATATGTTCAGACTCCGAGCCTCTACTAGAAAATGTAAGGTAGAAAAGTCTAGTAAAGCTCGAGCCGGGATTTGAACCCAGGACCCCCCGATCGGCAGTTGCGCTCGCAACCAATAAGGCCAACGAAGCAGTTTTATATTATCCTAACATTTTATACGATTCTATTTTCTTATTGCGCTTGATTTTTAAGTATATAAATAATAATATTAATATGATTACCATCTAATTTTCCTAACCGTTGTTTTAAATTCTGCAATTTAACCAAGGTGTTACACAATTTAATTAATTCTTCATACTAGTGCAATTACAACTTTGACATCGTACTTTAATTACATAAGGTTGAAGTAATCATAAGTCAAACACAGTTTCAACTTGCACACGGAACTTGAATCCGTTTTAATCAACTTTCACCGCCATTTGAGTAATTTCAACGTTAATACGCACGGACAAAACAAGATTTTACCAGATTTAACTAGTTTCGGTGACAAGTGTCGCGCCGAAGCACGAGTGGAGTGTGGGTAGTTTTAGTTTATTGGACGCGTACTATCGAGGGGATCACGATCCTCTCTCCCGATATGAATACAGATGGCGACAGTTTGCCTACAAAATGTGCGTACTTGGTAATGATATATAGCCACACGAGTACATCTAAACACTACGTACAGACGATGTACTTCATAATAAATATTTTTCTATCGTTACCTATTGTAGATTACTTGTAAATAACGTGTACAATGTTTATGGTCTACTTATAGCTCTACGACTGGACTCATAGCAGCCGAACTAATTAGTTCGGCTGATGTTATAGTGGACGTGGTTATTTTATGGGGAACGGAAACAATTATTGTCCAATTTTAATACTGCAATTTGATAAATAGATTTTTCATGCATTATTAATGAGTATAGTCGAGCAGTGAAACGCGAAATTATATTCTCTATTCTAATAAATATTATCAAAGCTGCAAATTACATCAGCGTCGGTTTAACATACAAAGACAAGACAAACAACTTATCCAATCGCGGCCTAAGGCGTATTCGAGGCTCACGAATTCGTCTTATCTTTACGTCCAGATAAATTCGCAACAAATCCACGAATTTAGTCTATCCACCTAGGAGTAGTAATGATTGTCGGTTCGCTTGGCTACGCTACTCGAATATAATTTCAGTTCAGTGGAGGCGTATAGACACGATAATTATTCTGCACCGTTATGAATACTGTTTGTATTCATAAATAATAATGATCCATCAAATGTTCATACAGATTATTTTTTGTAATTATCATCATCGTCCTTTCAAAGCCTACTGAAGGGAACGGACCAGCTCGAAGGTGGATATACGCCGATAATTCCCACGTTGAGCATGAGGGTTGGGAACCGAGGAACACGACTTCTTGCACCCCCCACGCTATTGTCCATATGCAATAAACCACCAATGAGTTCAGTCGCCTCTTACGACAACCTGGTATACTGGCACGAGATTAGGGGAATTATTCTTTCTTCACCCAGGCACTGATAAATTTTTGTGATAATCCATATCACAAAAATCTATCAGTCTACGTCTTTATTTTTCATAGTATAATAAAATTATATACACATATCTCCGTACCTTACATGATGCGTGAGGACAATCACAGTTACATAGACATACATATATGATAAAGATTGTTACATCGATTTCGTGATAGCGATTTCCATTTGGGAAAACTAGCACTCCGAGATGTCGAGGTTTTACTTGCGCTCAAACCCTTTGAGGGTCGGACGCCGTTGAAACCTTTGCAATCCGTAAATACGTTTTTGTGTATTTGCACACACTTCGTTACAACTGACTCACGTTTATTAGTACTCAACGGTATGAAGTTCAAAAAGAACATTCCCTTTTCCCCGCGCATAGCAAATATCGGTTCTGTGAAGATCAAATTATGGGTGTACCTATGCATGATTGTGTATACAATTTCCTATGTTCCTTTCCAAGAATCTGAATAATAAATTGGAACAACATAATTTGTACAATAGTGACAAAAAGCCATGATTTGTCGACTTACTTATAAATTATTTATATATTTATATAAAATATCAACATAGGTAATTTTATTGATATTGTATATAGAAATAGTGGCTTTACTCTAGCAATCAATCCTTGCTGAGTACGAACAAATTTGGTGTTACATAATTGAATTATACCATTACAAAATACGTTAATGGGCAACACCTACCACGTCAAAGTTAAGACAATATGTTGATAAAGTGTATTAACAAAAAATGGAATTATAGAAAATGTATTCGACACCAGTGAAATTATCACATTTAATTGCACAGTATTGTGTATCCAAAGTGAAAGATACTTGTGTAACGATAATGTATATTCTGTTACAGGATACTCCACGTTAACATTAACAACGTCAAATATACGTCCTCTTTAAATATTTAAAATAATAAGCGATAAAACGTTTCTAATTTCCTAGAATATATAAATGAACCAGTACTATGGTCCAAAGGCATTAACGATGAGACGCTTTTGCTTATAATAAAAAAATATCCAAATATATTTTTCTTTACTCCTTCGATTATTACTTTACGTTGTCCCTCGCGCGTATTACAAGATAGACCTTTATTTGTTTTCCTTGATATTTTGCCAGCTTTATAGGCTGCTCGAAGTGGAATTTCGTATTCAATACGTTGGCAGACAGTAGGGCCGTAACATTTTTCAGCGTAACACGTGACTGGAAAGACGGGAATCTGGTCGCGGCTGACGTCGGTGGGCGCCGCTTATTGGCGTAAAATACTTAACTAACTCACTATAGTTACGATACTTATGAGTGTACAGTTATGTAGTTTAGTATTCTGACATGTAAGTTGTAGTGTAGGAATATTTAATAGTTAGAAAATTATAATAACCGATTATAAAAGTGAAAGGACTATAACGGATATTTCTAGGTGATATAATATTTGTAGGTGACTTTTTATTAGTAACTCAAATTTTGGATTTGTGCCAGGTGTGTAGCAATTAGTTAAGCTAAATGGGCAAGCGTAACATCACGTCTGTAATCTCCGAAGAGCTAGACAGATGTATGGCAATACTCTCGTACCTTACATTTTGGTTTGTAATCAAGCGATCTATTTCGATTTTTGTTTCAATTACAAACCTCAGCATTATTTTGGATATAGAATATATTTAAGGAACACAATTTCAGCAAGAACAAGCTGAACGCCTACTTAAGTATTCAAGAAGCTCAATGGGATACCTGAGAAGGGCCAACTGTATATGTTTCTGGGTAGTTTCGTTGTACTATCTAAAAATGATTCTATTATTTATGTTAGCTTCAATAATACATTCAATTGTGTTTGTGATATGTAACAGGCAAAATAAACACGTTCCATACGTAACATCACGTCTGTAATTCCCGAATAGGTAGGCAGAGGAATGTAGAACACTTCCACGTTTCACCAATTACATAGACTTTTTTATTTGTTATCGTATAATAAATAAATAATTAACAGAATGTTAACGCATCACAAAATATGGTTGTAGTATTTTTTTTCTAGTATCACATATGGTTTATTTATATGCACAAAGAATAGCATGTGTATTATGTCAGTACGTTCAAAGGATATTAGTGAAAATGGATTCCGTAAATATAGTTTGGACAAAAACGGTCATTACTAATTTAAAGCAATCAAAATGATGACGCTCTACGTACGTTTGATACCCGGATACAAGATACCCTTATTATGACTTTTAGCATAGGCTTCTGGAAGGCTTTAAGGCGATATGCTCGTACGGAATTTTTCACTAACGGTTTCCTGTCCAAAGAAGATTCGCATTCGATGTTGCTGGACTTGACAAATCGTTACCAATATGTCCAGATCTGTGGAATTAGTACCATTTGACATTTCTTTATACCACTAGAATATGTATTATTGAATGAATTAACGAATGAATTAATAAATTAACTAGTGATTAAATGAATGAACGATTGATCGAAAAAAACGTATGAATGAACGAAGCAATAAATGAATGTATTAACTTATTGTTTCTAACAAAGGCAATATCCTGAACGTCATGAAGGAAAATCCTTTCGAAATAGATACATTACATTTGAATTATCAGATTATTGTGCTAGTATTTCGTGAATAGTATTTTTGTAAACAACATAAGACTGTTTTTTCTATTTTCCTTTTGTAAATCATCATTTATATAACGACCAAAATTCAGTAGGTTTTCAAATCTTTGACCTGTTCATTAAAAAATTCAATGACAATTAAATATAAGATATGATATGGGAAAATATAATATCGTTAATACCTGACTCCGCAACAGACCTGGAGCTTCGGCGTAATAATAACAGAACAAAAATACAGGATCAACTACTCCATTCCACTCGTGTCCACTGAGCTGCGTCCGACATATTTTCCGTTTTCATTTTCCTTCAACATCGTCCAGCGTTCGCAATGGCTTCCAATCGATATTCAAGTACTCTATTCAGTAAGTGCGCGCACACATGTACATTTATGTGCCAAGGGCGGCCACAGCTGCTACGAGGAGCAGCCGTTGACACTCCTGCTGCAAGTGGAAATCAGGATCAAAGCCAAATTATCCTGGCCAAAGTTGTGAGCCTATCGCCATACATCCACTCTGAGCCATTATTAGTAAAGCTAAGTTCTCTGGATAGGCAGTCCCGCTTGCAATCAACACGGCCAAATTACGTTAGGTACTTATCTCAAATTTGACCGATATCGACCCTTCTATCTTTCCACTGTTGGAACATGGGTCTCCTCTCAGAATGAGAGGGGTAAGGCCGTAGACTGCCACGCTAGCCAAGTGCGGGTTGGCAGACTTCACACACGTTAGAGAACTTTTTTTAGGACTGTATAGCTTATAGCTAGTAATAAGCTTATAGCTTATAGTTATAGCTAGTGATATTTAAACTTAAAAC
>DWEI01004524.1:0-11606 GCA_018245875.1 Mysoria ambigua
TAGGTTCAGAATTAAATTATTTATAGAATTTATTTCCTAACGCTCGGAATTGCTCTTATAAGATTGCATCAATTGAAAATTGTTTCTAATTGGACTACAGCATTGCTTACCGTATATGGCAGAAATATAAAAAGTTCAGTATTATTTTATTACCTTTATGATGAAGAGTGATAAGTGTAGATGAATTACATGAGGTCTTAAACAATGGAAATATTTGGCACTTGGTGCTCTCTGCCACCCCTAAATAACCTGACATGTATACTGATACTAATGATAATAATAACTATAAGTAAAATAGTAATATTAAAAGATAAGGTAACATCACGCCTGTAATCCCCGAAGAAGTAGGCAGAGGAATGCAGTATACTCCCACGATTCACCGGACACATTGAAGTCCCACTATGGAATAGGTGAGCCTATTGACATGTTCCGGGTACATATCCAGACTCCGTATCGCTACTAGAAAATCTAAACTAGCATATCTTATAGTGTTCGACCCGAGAATCGAACCCGGGACCTTACAATAATTATATTTAGAAATTTTTAGTTTTTTAATCGATATGAAGACCTTATTATCTGACGACGCATGAAAAAAATATCCTCAATAGTTCACGATAACCTTCATACAATAATACTGCAATGTGAGCTAGCAGTTCTTCATTTTCTAGTAGGTAATAATATGAAATATTTGATTATACGTACAAACAATCGTTTTAGCTTGTAGTTAATAAAACATGATCAGCATAAAATGTTTATGTCAAATTATATTACATACATTTATTTCAAAAGTTAACTACATTACAATATTTTTAATTGAAATTTTGTGTAACTTGATAAATGCACTAGACATTTCAATTTCATCATCATCAGCCTTTTTCTCGCCGTTGATAGACGTAGGCCTCCTTCAAGGGGTTTTTGACCTTGTTCTGTTGGGCATTACAGTTGGCACCTACGATACTATTCATTAATAGCTGGTATTTTAATTGTTCCAAATGTATTTTAACTTATATACTGTAAATTTAATCAATTGACTGCTTCTTTGGTCTAGTGTTTGCAAGCACGACTGCTCATCGTGAGACCTGGGTTCAAATCCCTGTTCGTGTACTAATGAATCTTAGTGATTAGTGCCCGGTGTATGGCTAGTAGCTCACTCTTTACTCCACGATTGGACAAAAACGCAATTGGGGAAACATACCTGTCTGCCTACCATTTCGAGCATTGCCGGTGTCAAGTTACGTTTGAATTTAATCGAATTAGTGTAAATCAAATTAAAATTACTTGTTCAGTACAAAGATATTTTATCTGAACCATCGATATCGATAGTCCAATTATGAAGCACTAGAGAACTCTAACGGCACTGTGTCGTGTGCGCGCGCGCATTTAAGATATATCTTTTTACGGCAACCTTTGATTAGAACATTCCATTATTAATTGAATACTTTAATTAAAATACTTTTGTTATTCTGCTGGTTTTTATCTCTTTTATTTTATATAGATTGAAAGCTTAGAAGTTTAAAAAGAATGTTTGCCCTGGCATTGATTTTTGAGTATTTTGTTATATGAAACGTTATATGTCTCTGTGGAAGTGATGCGGCTTGATTAGTTGAAATTTTTATCGACATTTGTTTGTTGAACTAATATGGTTACTTATTATTTCAAAATCTAAAATTGTGTTTATATTAAAATATAAATGTACCTATTTAAACAAGTATTTAGAAATGTACACATGCAATTAAATCGTTTTGTGACAACCAAAATACGGGCTCTGCTCAGCTGTGAATCAGCTGGTATTGTGTGGGTAGTTCCAAGGTAACAATAATAAATTGTTATTTTATTGGCAATTTTGACGCTTTGTAATTTTAATGCTTAATTAATACAAATATATTTAGTGTTTGTTATGGTGCATTACAATGATGCGAAATGTTCCCTATGAAAATTGCTTTGTAAAATAAATTTACGTCTTGCGTATTTATTGCGTATTACAGAAATTCAAATGCAGAGAAAACTGATCCAGGATATTAACACCACGATACATAGGAGTAATTGTTTAATCATAAGAAGAGGTTAAAAAGAATAACGGAGTAAATCCTGGATGATATGAAAAATGTTCTGGGCACTTTGGGTATGTAATTTTTAATTTATTTTCTTTTTTAGCTATGCAGATATTACAACTGTTCTTAAAACGTTTAATGGTGTTTATCTTTCTTTTCTAAAACACTAGGACTGTACCAAGTGACTTTCTAAAAAACGTTGACCCTAAAAGGATGTTTTATGACACAAAAGGAAATCAAGAACCAGTTTTGAATTATTATTTTTGAACTTTTCTAACATAATAGATTACGTGCTGACGTATTGACCTGGCTGTGTCTTTTTTCAGTAATTGAACACGACACAGTGTTCAGTTATAAGCACCAGCTACCAAGCAAGATGCTGACAGTGATTAAGAAAAACAATTTGAAAGGTATATTGTACAAGATTTAACATGGCGAGAATGTGGCGTTCTCACATTTCCCAACATAATCGCCCCACCATTTTTCGAATTAAAACACATAACTTAACAGTGGACTATCGCAAGCGCTAACTTAACAAAGTGCGCCATAAAATAGGGAACGGCATTAGAAAATCGGCTTAGAGATTGCCGAGAAAAATAAATCTCGACCCACGCGAGCGACCTAACCCAACGAACACACAGGGAGAAAGAGACAAAAAAGTCGGAGCGGGAAAAAAAATGCAAACGCGAATACACTCGAGGGGAACGACCTGCGAAAAATAAGACGAAAACAAGCGCCCGCGCACATGTGCGTTCGGCCATTTTTTTTACGCCGTCCCTGTCTAACGCCGAAAAAGGGAAGGGATTGTGGGTGTGCGAGCGAGATGGGATACAAAAGAAAGCGCGAGGAAAGAGTGTGCGGTCGTTCGCGCCTTAGTTCCGTGCGTGGCCGCTAGGAGCGCGCGTGCGCGGGGTTTTCTTCCTGTTCGGTAAATGTGTTTCCATTTTTGTCTGTGGTATTTCATTATGGGCAGTTAGTTGGTAGTTGAGACAGTGCGTACTACGCGGGCAGGGAATATGAAACAACGTTCGAAACGGAACGGAATTTTAATAAATGATCGTGTAGATTAACCGATTCGGATCAGAATAACAATTGGCTTGGGAATAATATTTATTATAGTAGTATGTGTATGCTGTCTTTACAAAAAAAGTTACATTATGTAATTAAAAAAGCGGCTTTAGGGATTTAAGATTTTATTATGCTACTATATCTATTGAAGAAACCTCATAAAAAATTTTGCTATTATATTTTTTGCTACTATTCGTGATTCTCTTAAATATCAAATATATATTCGTGATTTATTTTTTCTTTATTCACGAGTACAAACTGAAATAAAATTAAATATATTGTACGTTAGCATTTAAAATTTACTTCATTGAAATAAAATTAAAAATTATTATATTTAATCGCTCCCTGATTACAAATCGTAAAATATAGAGTTCGTATTATTTACTATTCCGATTTATTGTTCGGTGCCCTCTATCCTTTTAATTAATAGTATGGACTGCAGCAGAAGCTTTAGTTTTAAAACTGTATTTTACTCACTAACCGCAAAGACCTGCACTACTTTCTCTGCCAGCTGTACCTGTAATATCGATCGATACACATACTTTTAACGCAAAATGAACTTTAAACCTATACGAATAGGGGTTTCATTTGCGAAAAATGAATATAATGAATCTGTCTGTACATTGATTTAGCGCTTCTACGGCCAATTTAATTGATGGTTTTTCTCCGCATGTTACGAATCACTAGTTAAGGCGAATACATAATATCATTTTATATCGGCTAGTTAAGGTGGATGTACATAAATTAAAAATACGAGTATACTATTTATTGCTCATACCATTTATTGCTCAGTCACTGTAGATTCTTATTAAATCAAAAATGTTAAGATCTGGAAGTACTGGAATATCGAAACCATATAAAACCTCAGCACCTAAAAATGTTTTACTTTCAAATAAATACACAATATTTATTCATCGTAGTTATTATAACATTTTTCTTCGTCATTGGGTATGTTTATTAACATGCCTAAAAATCTTTAAAAATTATGTTACAGCTTGAGGAAAATGGACTAAAGAAAATGCCAACATTATTTATAATATGGTAATATAACAAAAACCACTGAAAATAAGCCGTAACAATACAGCATTGAGTAGAACTTTAGATTTGACATTGGATACAAGTATTTTATATTATTTTCTTCATCTTTTACTATAACATGAAACATTTTGCATTTTATGGTAAAAAAGAAGAAAGAATAGAAGTTTATGAATTGAAAGAGAGTTTTTGTTTATTATTCACTTGTATACAATTCGGTCCTGTTGTATTGGTACAGTCAGTAACAGATGTAAGTGGACGTCAATGTCCAATTTTGACGGATGGAGTACTACTATCCTTATATATAAAATATTTTTTATTTGTAACTCAATGTAATATTCTTAAGATCTCTGTTTATTCCGTAAGGGAGCCGACCTGGCGTAATGAAGGTGTAATATTAATGATGACTAGTTTTATGTAGCCTTATTGAGCTGTTCAATGAAAAATAATGCAATACTACAACTTGGCAAAAAAATATACACTTTAAAAAAAGACGATATAAATCGAAGCATCCTTGTTTTGAACCAAGCTCGTTTTTCAAAAAGCTAAGTTTTACAAGAGACTCGAAGTTAATTAGGTCAACGTTATTCATATATAGATATTGGTAGATAAGTACGGATGTGATGTTATTTATGAGTAAAGACATTGAAAATATGTAATATAAAAGACATTTAATACGGAAGCTTATTAAAAGCTTATGACTGATATCAGATATTTGTGACAAGTCTCGTTATTCTCTAAGTCCTGCGTCTAAGAATCTAACTCTACGTTTCAATATTCAACGTCTCCACCCGTTCGTCCGTCGAACGTTGGCTTCTCAAACCGAGAAGAGTTAGGCTGGTCAAGTGTGGTACAACCAGACCTACACACCGTAAAACACCATGTAAGATTCTATATTCATGCATAAGTTACACCAAAACATTTTAAATACTGAAAGGAAAAATTACACAGAGTTTGCCGATCGAGATTTTTGTTGAATGTTATGTTGTAACACCAAAACAATATGTACCTAGACACTCGTGACGACGCTGACCAAATCCTTAACCCGCATAGCTTACCAGGATACCTAAGACACGATAATAAATTTCAACCATAGACAACTAATATGCGCGGGTGCCAATGAGTCATAGATTAAATTTGTTGTCCAAAATTGTTTTTGGCTTTGCATTTGCATCTACTTGAGACATTATGACGGAGCTTAGTATACAATTTGTTTGTTTATAATATTTCTTTTACATCATGATATTATAAGACTTTGCTTATATTTCCAGGTGGCGTGGATCTTCTTTTTACGCATGAACGCGCTTGAACTTAGTGCGGAGTCTGACCAGTAGTGAAAGGGGCTGTTACCAGACCTGTGAAATTGTTTAAAAAATAATAATGCTACAGCTTATGATATCGTACAAATTGACTCAATTGTACAGTAAAAAATGTCCTACATACCATAATTCGCTGTAAACAACATGGACTCTACCAAAAATAAGCGAAAATAGAAAAATACAGACTCTACTAAAAAAATCCGGCTCCTAATTTATAAAGAATGGTGTAGTCTAAAGAGATTGCTTAGGTAACTATTATGAAGTAACCTTCGTGCTGCGTCGTTCAATCTCGCCCTTATTGCGTAAGACATAGAGTTGAAAGTAGTTTTGGCGTGAGAAACACAATAAGTGCGCCCAGTCTCACCCAACCTGTTTTTTCTCTGCCTATCACGTTACGCATTTTATAATATTCTAACATTACAATCCAAGTGTATATTGAAGAATGTTTGTGTATCTGTGCTTTAATGTAAATGATCTATATCTAGAGTGATCGTCTCTACGTGGATAAGAATATTAAGTCCGCTTTATACGGTTAAACTTTTTATTACTTTACATAATAGTCCTAAATATTTCTAGGTAATTTGATTTTTATTAGTTCACACGTAGAAATACGGTTCAATGAAATTTACGTAAACATTTTCTTCCTGAAAATTGCACATTACATTAGGAAGATATAAGTATGCTGTTCTGAAAACACCAAGTCTGTATATACACGGCCTGGTTGGTGGAATAGACAAGCGCGGCTGTCGATCAAGAGGCAACGCGTTCGATTTTCAGATCGGGTAATATTTGATTTTCCTAACAAATTTAGTAGTAACTTGAAATCTAGATTTGTGTCTGGTGTGAGACAATAGGCTTACTATCTATTCCGTGGTACGAGAAATACGTAGAATCTACCAGGTAGATGGTTGGAGTATACTGCACTCTGCTTCTTACCTTCTTGCGGAATGCTGGCGTGAAGATAGAAAAAAGAAGTCTTCATATACCTTAGGCTGCCGCTGTAAAGGCATTAATAGCTAAATATGTAATCTAATCTTCGTGGTTATCTTCAATTAATTAGTTTTAGCAATGGCAACCTTTACTAACCACACTTTTCTTCACAAAAATACTTAAGGGATATCGCTGACACAATTTGTAGGTCTTCCTATAGCTGAATAAGGAGATGCAACTGCTGGTAGATGCAACTCAAACTTGCGTTACAAGGGAGTTTGCGTTGCGTTAAAATCAGGGAGCAAAGCTAATATGTCCTCTAGTAATGTGTTTTTCTAGACTTCACTCTTAATCTTAATATAAATTGCTTTAAGTTATTATCGTATGTTATGGAAAAAATCCAAATTAATTTACATAATGTGTTTATTATTTATTACTATAAATACGTTTTGTGTTAGTAAATATGTTTTTCTGTTAAATGTCACATGATCTGGTACATATAATAACATGTTTCTTGTGATAATTTATGTACATTTTGAATGAAACAAAATTGAATCCGTCAAATTCCAAACACCTCGTAACGCAGTGCCAAGCAACCAAAAGCGAGTGATTGCTGTCAAAATAACAAAATACGTTTAGTTACATAATTCGTATCTAATTCCACATTATTTAAAGTCGGGATTTAAAAACAGTACCTACTATAATAATAATTGACTACAATTTATTTTACATATTACGTACGTATAAAGATATATTCAATATCTTCAATGAATATAATCTTCAATTATTATAAAATAAATAAAAAAAAAATCTGTTCAAGGAAAATGTACGCGTAATACAGCCTATAAGTATTAGGTTCAAAATGGCGGCTAACTAATAATGCCATTGTCTGGAACTGGTAGAATTTTGGTTGCGACACCGGCGCCCGCGCAGGCTTGACTCATGCGAAGCTATGTAGTGGGGACTGGGGGGGATGGAGCTGTTACATCACACCTTATGCCCGTGCAAATAAGAACTATAATGCAATACTGCAGCGCGCTGAAGGCACTTTTGGTATTGTTTTACGAAATCGTTTCAAGCTGAGTCGTTAGGATAAATAAATAGGTTCTTAGGACTTCGGATCTTGTAGATAGGTTCTCTAAAATTC
Source organism: Mysoria ambigua (assembly GCA_018245875.1). Taxonomy (NCBI): domain Eukaryota; kingdom Metazoa; phylum Arthropoda; class Insecta; order Lepidoptera; family Hesperiidae; genus Mysoria; species Mysoria ambigua. Next base: position 7,551 of record DWEI01004524.1, read on the forward strand.
ACAAACATGATTCTGTCGGTATCGACTATTGCGCTGTCCGTAACTGTATCTTGATAAAGTGATTTAAAGTGGTCATAACATGTATATAAATTCAGACTTAATAATTTCTAAACTTATTCCCATATGGTTGTCTAATTCATAAGTAGACAGAGGCTGTGTTATGGTAACCAGGTATATCTTAAACTACATACCTACAACTTGCTCAACAGACAGAAAAATTAAGGCTCAGCACACAAAATTCTCCTCTGGTGAATACTGAAACTCCACATCCGGCTCACCGTTCAGGACCTCTAAATACTAATCAAGTGTATCCCTACTTTAGCTCTGTTTAATTGTATGGTAATGTTAAATAATTCGTTGACTCAATGAGGGAGTCGCTTTCGGGCGGTTGCTAGTCGCTCGGAGCGATTCATCACAGCGATTGGCTCTTCCAGTACCAATTGACGGAGATATGGGTAATTAAAAAATCTACATGAGGTTTTCTAGAAAGTCTTTTATCACTCCCATGAGTTTTATAAACAGTGTATCCAATGATATTAGTGACATGGTCACAGAATAAGGACATAATCACGAAACACTGACGTTCACATATCAAAGATCCAGCAGAATCACCGAAATTGTCTGATCGCTTGAAATCTGCGACTGTGTCAAGTGAATGTCCTGTTATAGTTAAATTTAGATAATATATGGGTATAGACAATACCTAATCGGCAACACAGTGTTCTGGTTTAATCGATGACAATAAACGTAACACCACATCTGTCATCACCGACAAGGTAGGCAGAGCAGTGTAGTCGAAATCATATTAGCGAGACGATTAGACAATTGATTAAAGTAATATTTATATTTTTATTTAACAGAGCTCCAATTTTTATTCAATAAATGTATCTAAGTAATCCTCTCGTTACGACTGCATGTGGGTTAAATGCAAAGGTGCGTATGTATGTGTATAACTACGTAACAAAGAAGAGCCGTGAAGGTGTCTAGTTTGTATTGCGATAGTTCGCACGTTGCCACGTAGGTATAGGATGGCCGGCGCTGGGTATTATCGGCAATGTTTATTTGCACGGACTGAAAGAAGGCAATCTGGCGATGTTAGGCCGTGTGCACACTGTTCGCGTTACGTAATATTAATTTTATCATTTAAGGAATCGATAGATAGATAGTAAAATTATATATAATTAAAAATACCGTTCACGGGCTTGGAATTCTGTTCAGAAACAGATATCTGTAGAAAATTTTAGGAAGTGCTCCGAATTATAATTAATAGCGTAACATCTTTTTCAAGTAACTTGTTTTTCTAGTTCTCCTACTAGGTATTTCAAATATTATGTCAGTTCTAACATATATTGCAAACAATTTTTTGGCTGTACAAATTTTTAGCAGACCGAAACTAGACAACATTGTTTAAAGTAGTCGTGAGCAGTGAAAAAAAAATCTCTTACGATTTCAATACAAGTTGTTAACAAAATATCCGCTCCCATGGACGAAGCTAACTCAACTAACCGAACGTGTTAGTCATAACCTAACATGATAGTTTCTAAAGCCTACATTTACGAAGCGGCTGTACATTCTTAATAAATTAGATCCGTATTATTTTCCATGTAACAGGCTACCATTAATCAAACGTTCACATCTATATCGTATATAATGGTGAAACTACAATCCAGTTTGTAAGGAACGCGAAATTGTGGATGATCTTACTGACTTCGCTTGTATACGGTGCGTAATATTCGTCTTCTGCATTAAAATTTTCTAGCATCGTAGAGTAAGAAAGTAAAATATTTAAATTAAAAAATATAACTTTGAATTGCACTCTATATTAATAAAAAAGTAGTAACGAGGATAAAATCTTTATGTAAAATATTTTTTGTAAAACCATTAATCGCACGTGGGCAGTACTTAGGAAATTTGTGTTCATTTAGCACATATAATCTATCCAATCGATTTAAGGATAATGCTATATAATGGTAACTTTGCATCGAATTAAGGACATAATACTCAGGACATAAGATTTTGTTAAGGGCGGCGAAAAATCTAATTTTCTACGTAACGTACAAAGCTGTGAGAAACAACCAGTATACTGATATAGCTGGTTATGATAACATTATTTTACTGTGGTTTTTCCTAAAACTTAAGTGATATTGATATTTAAAGAAAAATGAACTTACCGCTATCAGTTTATGAACCCGCCAAAATTTCCAAAATAAATTAAAAAAATGACGAAGCGAGGTCGCGCTCGTGTGAACTACGCCGATAGCTAGCGAATTCTATTTTTGATGTTTAGATCGGCTAATGCGCGCGATGCAGTTTTATGCACAAATTTGCGCCCGCGCCGCCGGATGGAACGCCCGCCATTTTTAAATTTAAATTTAGAGCCCGAATCGCAGGAAGCTCGTGCTATTTTCGAGTTTTATTTATTCGTCTAGGCGTGGTTTGGCATTAGAAATATGGCGGATAGAAAAAAAACATGGCGGCCAAATGTAATAATGTTTCAGACTACGCTCATGAACATAGAACAATACACATTATACGGTATTCGGATTTAGTTCGGTTTTCTTTATATACATATTTATATGCAATGATTAAGATGGTAAGTTTAAAATAAATTATCACGTAATTTTATCACAATTGTCTATAATTTGGTACAATAAATTTATATCAGTTATTGATAAGTTTGCCTCAAAAGAGTAAAAATATGCAAAAAGAATTTTAAGCGAATTAGAAAATAATATAATGTTTAAAATAATATGAGAGCTTTTCTGATTTCGCTGTAATCGGCCTGGTGAATTACAGAAAATATTAGATCGTAATCAATATAATAATAATCATTAAAATACAAAATAAGTGATTGGCGAGGATAGATAACTCAAGAAACTGAGGGATAAACAGAAATATGATTAAATGACTGCTTTAAACATTTTCAAACACAGAGCCGAATACTCAATGTCGAGACAAAATAAAGTATGACGAATTACTCTCGAAATTACTTTGAATAGACATTTTCCACAAAACCCAATCCTAGCATATACTCGTATATTAACCCAACTAAGGCTAAGTATGTGAGTATTTTCAAAATAGAGGTTGCTGCTGTACCTACTTGTATCACGTACGAACACTCGAAGTTAAGCGAATCCGAACGCATCGACTAGTGCATCATAAAAATCCCGCTCGAAAGATGCATTGAACAGACGCAGAGCGCAGTTGCGTTATTTTCGCCGATGCAACCTTGAATTTTGTGGGTATTTTTGTAATGCACCCACTGCACTTGGCGAGATACGAACTTTTAAATATAAAAAGAATATATAAATCGGCCGATGCGCATTTTAACTATGTAATATAATATAATGTTAGTAACATATTAAATATACATTCAATTATAATAATACGCTATACGTAATATCCCGCTCGTAACCCCCGTTAAGGTGGGCAGACGAGTGTTCTACACTATTACGTTTCACCAGTTACGTTTACTTCGCACAGTGGAGGAGGTGGTCAGCCTATCGCCATACGGCGGTCTCAAATATAGGCCTGAAACCATTACTTGCAACTAGACATTCTTGGTAGAAAAACTCAATAGAACCCTGGATAATAAAGAAAGGTACAATAATATAGACCTATTATAATACATGCATTAGACGACTAAATGAACTAACTTGAATAACTCGGTACAGGAGCAGTAGTTCCATGAGCAATACTAGACATCTGTGGACTAAAATGACAATAATAGGAATGACTAGATACTCGTTTTTTACAGTACAAATCGGAATAATTTAAATTAAACACACATTCAAGCGTATTTCATTTCTGTAATACTCGCACTAGTTAGACATATGATTTCCTTAGGAATGTACGTTTGCAAACATTTCCATCGCCAGCTTCATTACAAATTTATTTCTGTTATACAGCTTAATCTGTAATCTTAGTTCAAACTACGTAGAACACAAAATCAATACAACAAAAAGCGTTACAAGCTAGTCAGTAAAATATCAACCTTCCGCAAGCGACTTCTCATAGCTTAGGTACTCATAGTACCTACAGAACATACTCGTATTA
>DWEI01004525.1:0-11605 GCA_018245875.1 Mysoria ambigua
TTGTGTACACGTTTTAGTAAGAAAGTATTTGGAATATTTTGTAATGCTGGCAACCCTGCTGCCGGTGTATATCGCAGACGATCTGTGAAGTTATTATAGGTATTCTCGAAGATTGGTAGCGGAAAATGTTAATAAATACCTTTAATATTTGTCTGAAAAAAAAAAAAATTCTCACAAAACACAATACTATTAAAATTTCAATTTGCAAAAATTGTTAGGTATTGATATTTCCTCACAAAACGCTACACTATAAAAAGCGTTTATATCTATACAATTTTTGTTTGTTCAAATAACTGTTTTGAAAGAAGGAAAAGTTAATGTCATCTCAACAACTTAATGGCTCTTAATGCAACATCCCGCCTGTAATTCCTAAAGAGGTAGACAGATAAGTGTACACGCCATCGTTTCACCAGTCACATTGTCTTATCATGGAATAAATAGTGACCGTATTGGTATACACCAAGTACAAATCGAACTAATAATAGAAATTGTAACTGCAAAGTCTAAGTTAGTAAAATCCAAGAGTTCAAGTAATGAAGTTAAAATCGTTTGTCAGAAATGTCCATTTTTGTCCTCCCTTATTTGTGCATCTGCTGAGTTTATCTTAAATATTAAATTCTTTCAATCGTAAGTTATTTCTTTGGGATAACATAAATATGATCCCTTGTTGGGCACTGAAGTCAAGAAATAATTGCAGCATATTCCCACGATTCACCAGTTACGTTTACGTCCCACTATGGAATAGGTGGGGAGCCTATTGCCGTGCATTGGGCATATATCCAGACTCCGAATCACTACTAGAAAATCTAAATTAGAAAATTTTTTGTAGTGTTCGACCTGGGATGGGAACCTGGGATCTCCCGATCGGCAGTCGCACCTATAACCAACACGACCAACGAGGCAACGAGTTATAACATCGGTAATATTATTTTTTTGTAATTATTGGAGTTATTGCTACAAGTTATTGATGTAATTTCGTGAACTACATTTTCATTAGTATTAAAACAACTGTGTATAGTATTAAAACAACGATATATATCACTAGGAATATTTATCTTGTAAGATATGAAGGATTCTTAACTACATATTGTGAAAATTACGTTACATTTACAATAAGCAGACTACTAAGAAAATGCCTCCTTCGTTTGAGTAAAGTGTATCTTCTTGGCAACACAGGCGAGTATAATTTTAAAACTTTATGAACTACCTTGCCAACACACGTTAAGTTGAAAAGTTGAACAATTAAATTCACAGCCTCAGTTCTCGTAGCAAAGGCACAGTGTTTTCGCCGAGAATTACTTTGATAGTTGAACACGAGATGAAACTTCGGAAATGCTCCGAAAAGCGGAAGGTAAGTAAGTATTCAATAACATACGTGTTATGCATACTGTTGGCTTGAAGTTGCGTAAAGGAAAATGGTACAAAAATGTTTTTCAACTCCCTGAACGAAAACGGCGAGGAGCTACGTGAAACTATAAAACAAAAAGCATGTTGTGTTAGTAATTTTTCTTTTTCAGTTCCGGTTTTCGCGTGATGTAAAATCGAATATTTACATATATGTATATCTAGATTGTGTTTTAATGCAACAATATCAAATTAAACTTTACTGTATGAAAAGATTACGAAATAAATTAAATATTTCATTAAGAACTCGTAACAGTAATACAGCCCAAAATCTTAAGGTGCTTGTAAAACATCGCTTAAAATTTCCCTAAATATGAGTAATTATTCTTAGGACCTCAACGTTGTTTAGTGATGCAGCGTCAAAGATGAATCTAATCTTAAGGGTAAACGTATCTCAGGAATACAGTACGAGCTAAATGTAGAAGATTATTTCTATAATATCATTAAACCAGATCCGTAACAGGATAGCCAGACAACACCAAGTATCGAGTATCTCTATCATTGCTCACCTGGACTGGATTCAGTAATATCTACAAATTTACAATATTAATAACTAATTGAAACTAATTTGCGCTCAAATAAAATATTTTTATTGTCAATCTATCAGACGAAATTAGTCATAAAATTTTATCCAAAGATATCTTATGAAACACAAATCATTAGTTAATTAATTAATTACAAATGTGTCTTACAAATGTGGAAAATCTTAGCGAATAAAGTAGGTAGCATTAACTTAATATCCCCACGGAATTATTCAAATATTTTAATGCGATATTTGTATTTGTATCGTTCAACAGTTTCTAATATGTAAAATATATCAATTGAAGAAAATTGGTATTACTTAATGTAGACGAGAGTATTTGAGCAAATCATATAGTAATAAAATTTTCTTACAAGTTATATAAAAGTGGACTAAAGACTAATTACTATTGTTACAACATTTTTATCACATTAGCTATATTGATTTGTTTAATAAGTTTAATTATTACTTTGCTATACCGGCCATCATTCCAGCTTCATTGAACGAGGGAAGCGCAATCTATGAGCTCGGGGTAAGAGTGAGGGGAAATTAAAAAGGTTACCTACATTTATAGAATTCCAGTTTGAAATCGTTTGTAGACACGCGGCAAGAAAACGGTGAGTTATTTATCATAGGGGACTGTCTATGTATCTTACTACAATTTACGTCCAGGATGTAGCTGATTGCGTTAATGATTGTTACGTGAAGATATGTCATAAAGTGTTTACGGATGTGTGCATTGAATTGAATGAAGTCCTTTCTCACATCAACGTTGTTACGAAGCCACACGAATCAGTGAATTAGTCGCACTTCTGTTTTGTCATTGCTTACGGAAGTATAATCCGCACAGACTATTTAGAGCAGGAAAAATATGCTTAATTAATTTAATATCTCATTCATTAATGCGATGTCAAATGAAGGGCGAAAAAAAATATAAACTTGCCTGAACGTGACCTTAATGGCGACGTTTTATTAATGAATGTTTTTTCCATTTATATCGCGTCTTACATTACTCAAACTGGAGCGTAAAATGAGTTTGTTGGTACGGTTTTATTTATGCGATTGTGGTTTATGGCAGTTTTACTACCCCGCATAGGGTGAGTCGGCGTTTTTTAACGGATACTCGCGATAAGGGTAAATATGTATATGCTAATATTTTAGACCCGGTTTCATGAATTGTGATCACGATAGAAATCTATCCGTTGAATACAAAATAGATTAATTTTACTATAAAACAAGTCGGAAATCATATTTTATATTAATATTGTAGTCCAGTGCTGAAACAGTCAATATAGTTTGTTCAATATAGTCAGTATACTGATGTAAAATTTTATATGTGATATTTATTTCTCGTCTGTTAAAAGTGGCTGGCCAGCGAAGTGGCTGGGTACGAGTTGCGTATGAATAACAAGAAGTCTTCATAAAATAAAATAACAATTAGCTACAACATACCACAATGGTCGTAAACGCAATTGGTGAAACGTGAGAGCGTACTCAACTCCTGTTTCGCTTTTTTAGTCATAGTAGTTTGGTAGGACATGAGATTGAATCGTGCCTAACATCTAAAGTTTTATTCATTAATATGTATATTATTTGTGTGATTGGCGTATATGAATTTGGCGCATGCATATGGTTTATATTTTAGGTAAATTGGAGTTTCATATCTTAATATTTTGAGTATTGTTCTCTAAGGAGTGTAAAATCTGCCAACCCGCACTTGCTAATATAGCAAGATACCTGCTGATCCAGCGGCTAGTAATTGTGACTTCTAAGGGTGAGTCGATGGATTCCGTACGTCAAAGGTCGTCAAAAGTCTAATACACCTACCAATAACAGCAAAATTAAGCGATATGTTACTAACGAACGGTCGTGACGTGTTTATTGTGCTTTTTTCGTTATGGTTAAATGTTGACGAGCAAATAAGTTGATATACTTTAAGAAGGCGAATTTCATTACATGAAGTAGGGAAGATATAACTATCGCAATTCCGCCCACCCACTCATCTAATGCCTTCAAACAACGAGGAGGCGTGGCTCATGAGGTTATCTACGGCGTTAATTTGGATACCTTTTTATTACGGTTCGAAGCTGGATGCGGCAAGCTGAGAACCGGGCGCAATTGTGCTTTTTGAGGAAAACTGAGATGGTTGAGAAAGACTAAGATTAGCTGAAGATGTCATTAATAATGCGATTAACAGCAGCAGATTAGCAGCATCGCACTTTCATAGGTAAGAGGCGAAAATAATTTTCGTACCAATTATTCAATTATTCACTAATCATCATTATCATCAGCTCATTATAGTCAATTGCTGAATCTATGCCTGTGTTATGTCAATAATCCCCACGTTAGGCTTGCGGGTCGGGATCGCAGAGTACAGCTTCTCGCGTCGTTTATGCTGCTGCCCTTAGATAGTCAGGGCTCATAACTGTGCCCAGGTACACTATGCCATACTGCGATCTCCAGTGACGGTTTATTCGTCTCTTACGATATCCTGCAATCCTGCCGTCAACATTTATTATAATAATATGTGAATAGAAATATTTGTAACCCTGTAATTTGATTGAATACAATACCAGGAAGACATCTGAACACTTATAATAAACAACCAAACCAAACATACATCCAAACCATTCAAAGATAGCTAATATTCGTAGGATACAGGTAAATGAATCCTTATAACATATTTGGCAGGCAATATGAAAACATCAGAAGAGATTTCGAAGTATGGTTGTTCTGTTGAGGAAATTGGTGAATCGGAGAAACAATGAGGAATAAAGTGACGAATAGTGACGATTGATTGAATCGTTATCATCTTCTGTTATTTCTGCTATAATGTTTATGAGCGTAGTCACAAAATGTACCTGTACTAGAATGAAAGTTTTAAGATGGTAACAATTACATTTTAAGAATATTTATTGCCGATATCAAAATTATTATTTTATTGCTTTTTACTTTTATCTTATATTCTTTGCTAAAAATATTAATGCATAGTCTATTTACTATAAATACATATTATGCACTCCATTGAATAGTACAACAATATGCACAGTATAAATAATACATTAAGTTATATGTACACCGAAAATTTCTTAGATACTTATTGGACAGTGATACGGCTTGCCATATAAGCATATAATAATGTATACACTTTACTTACTGTACAAAAATTATCGCGATCACTCGAGAGAGCTGCAATTTGTGTCTTTATTTTAGAATAAATTATTATTTTTCACCAAAATACATGTAACGTTAGCAAAAGCAGCAAACAAGTCGGATAGATCTGAATCTGATACTGGTCAGACTACATAATACATACACACAATATACCTACTATAACGTAGTAGTGACGAACAGAAATAATCAAAATCGTAACCAGACGAAGCGTATTTTATGATCGGGTACCTAATTTAAAAGGATTTTTTTTGTATGTAATTACAATTTTACTTCCTCTAATCTAACCATTTAATTATTAACACAATGTATAAAAAGTTTTCCCCTTGGACAAAATCTCCAAAATACGTACAGTTTATAGCCGCGAAATCAGAAATGCCTCAACAAGTTCGAGGGATAATGTAAATTCGCGAGTCGTGCCTTCAACGGCCTGGTGCTCTGCCCACTCTGCGCTTTGTTTTATTTTTTTCCAAGGTCGCCACTGATTTATCCGAATGGGGAATTTAATATTCGTGTTCGTATAATATTTTACCGTAACACTAATGGACAAGATGTTTTTTCAAATACAAAGTTAAATACATATCGTCAATATGGTGTAATTATGACATAAGTGCTCACATAATAAAGTACATATGTAAATGTATAAAAGGTTCTTTGAAACATTCAAACGCAAATTTCCATAATACAATATAAAACAATATAATTAGGCTCATACCACAGATTACATACAAATTTTCACATTTTGTGTGACGAAATGTAATATAAAATGTATTTAAAATGCAGGTCTCTGGGCATGTAGAGCGTGGGTAACCGACAGCTACGTCGGGAGCGTCCCTCAACAGTGACTGCTTGACCTCATTATTTATATTTTTCCTCTACAAGACGAAATGTTCAATTAATGTTTGTTTTTTTTCGGTGTTAAAGTTTATTTTTAAGATCTTTAATAAATCAATATTTATTAAATTATACAAAATAAAACAATTCAAATTAAACATTATTATAACAGGTTATACTTGGATACTTTATGAAAATCTAATATTAATTTAGATCTAATGATCAAAATTATGTAATTGGTGTATATCCAAAGCAATATTTGTCAATAATGTATTATTTCACAATTATTTAATATCACATGTGATTGATATCTTAATGTATTAAATATATCATGTTTATACACGCTAGATTTCAATGTCGGTCAACCTACAGCTGAAGTAAGCTTTAATTTTTATCAATAGTCACATTTTCAGTTTTAATCATATCCTGCTTCAACTACCTTTACAAATAATATGCAATTTACAAACTACGAAAAATTTTCGCGTCGTAACATAAAACAAATATCATTCGGATATAAATTGGAGTACAGCAAAAAATTCTCTGTACTTAAAATAAACTTGCATTGCATTAAGGCGTGCGGTATTAAGCCAAATTGTGAAGCCTTATACTTCGTTACGCTTTAATGAGGCGTCATTAAAAGCTTCGAGGAGCGGCGTGAAGCTTAAATCAACTTTTTATGCGAAAGTACCACTTGTGTCAGCTGTTAGTACAGGAGACATTATAACTTACGAAATATACAAGTAGTCATGGATATTCAAATAAAGTAACTATAAATATGTAAAACATTGCCTTCGTGAATTTATACTATCACTGCACAGATTTTTCACCGTGCATTTACAATTTTATAATTTACTAACTAAATACATAATGTAAGAAATAACCAAGTGACAGTATAATAAAAAATTCGAACAATTAAACTCTTATGTAATGTTTATAAATCTCAAACATAGTTAAAATCTTTACAACTATTAAACAGATTGGGATATGACAAAAAATAATGACCCGTTAGTAGTGTTATAACTCTCAACCTTTTAGTGTATGGAATAATATAACAACTCTAAGTTCATAAGACTTCGTTAATTCTTTCTTTAATCATTTTCTTGTCACATTTTTTTTCGCCCGCATGGAAATCAGTCTAATTATTATGTCTAATTATTATATAATTACACATTGTTTTCGCCCGCATGAAAATCAGTCTAATGAACAGGACGCTTACGCACGTTATGACATAGCTCCGTCTGACGTCCCGTGTCATGATGTCCCGTCATGATAACGACACGTCCCGTCATAATAACGACACGTCCCGTCATAATAACGACACGCCCTGTCATGATAACGACATGTCCCGTCATGATATCGTGAGCACGATCATGACATAGCTCACTTTCTGGGATAAAAACTATGTAACTGAAATTTCTGTAGATAAGTTCTTACATCTATTCTGTAGATAAGTTCTTACATCTATTCTGTAGATAAGTTCTTACATCTATTTTGTTATTACTCCACTCCCATTTTCCCTATATATTCCAGAAATTACGTGACAATCCTATATATTGAGCGCACTTTGTGTCCAAACCAAACAGAAATGCTATATCCAGTTGTTCAAGAACAAAATATTCGTCAGGGATGTAAACTAGAGCCAACAGGAGAGCGCAAAACTTTTTTAATACCGAAATAATTCCGCCCGCGAACCCGCGAACCGGTAAGAAATTCGCTCCATCGGGTCAAGTGCGCTCATAGTTCAGCCTACCAGAATCTGGACCGGTTCAAAGTTGCCGCGAACTAGATACCACATTTTTAAAATCACTAATGCTTGCCGTTTTATATTTAAAAATGTATTGTTTTTTTTTCTTTTTAAAGGAAAAAACTGTGTCCTTTTATTGATTGCTTGATTTTATTTTGTAATTACTCGAAAATTATTTTAAATTTGAAAGCTTGTGCATAGTTTTTTAGTATTATTATATGTATAACCATTACCTTAATTTCTATAAAATAAGTAGTATAACTATAAATATTATAATTATAGAACTTTAATATAGGTACATATACTCGTATGTACATATAAAATTTACTTTTCAGTTTGTTTACCGTATTAAACACATGTCCAATAACAAAATTACATAATGATTATTCATCATTCAACATCAACGAACAAATGTTGCAAAAACACGATCAGGGAAAACCGTTTGATGCAAAACCGTTCCGATAAATCGTTATTGAACGTGTTAAGTCCTTAATTGGATTTTCGATTAATTGGAAAGCGTAACCATGGGAAAATTTCCCTCTACTATCATAAAAATGTGCTATTTTGTCAACATACATTATACATATTACTATAAGAGACCTAATGTACAGTCATTTGTGTGAATTGCATATTCCATTAAAACTACCTCCAAATCAAAGCTGTGTATCTAAAGAATATGATACATCAGATAATTTTGCTAAAGCGTTTAAAGTTGGCTAAATCGTACTTGGTCAATATGGTAAACCTTACTCTGAAAGAAGACCGGGGACCAGCCATCAGTGGATCTAAAAAAGTTGAATGATGATGAATTGACGAGGAAATTGTATACCTACATACGACCTCTAAATGAACATGGCTATAGTACAAAGCAGTGCCGTTTCACTCACAGATTTCTGTTACAATAAAATCCTATTGAACCATAACGCGAATATCTATCAATTTAAAGTGAAGGAGATTTATATTAGGACCATTATTGTTAAATGTCACAGTTATTTAACGATCGTTACAGTAATTGTCGCATAACACTTCAAATTGTATTTATTATGTTCTGTTTATTTTCTAGACACAATAAAGTTAATTTAAAACGCAGAACCTCGCAATTAAACATCTAATTCTTATATAAGCACCGTTGTGACCGGGCGAGTCGCGCTATTATTTTTGGCGTGAAACCGTTGGAAGACACGAGTACTTTTAGTTAATTACAATAATTTGTCATGACGTAATGTTGTACGTGTAAAACCCAAGCGAATAATTTAATGTCTTTATATAGTTGACGTACAGAATATTAATTAAATTATATTTACAAATATATTACTTTGTACCGAATCGAATTGGACAAATGTCATGCAGAAAACAAACATTATTTATAGTTTTTCTCTTCTGAAAAATACCATGAAAACAGCCATAATTGACCACTGGTCTGACATCTCAAATAGCATACATATGTATAAGTTACATTACGTCTGTAATCCTCGAAAAGATAAGCAGAGTAGAATTTTACGTGAGGTTAAATTAATTACTGAAAAAAACAACTGACTAACATAAATATGTATTTCGTCTACGTCATGATTATCCGTGATCAGTCTCGAATATGAAAAATATCCAAACAGTAGCCAGTGTCTGTAGCATGCATAAAGTCTACAAAGTAATTAGATATATATAATATTATATGTCTATAGTATAAATGTTGGTATAGGCGGTTGGAAATGGGTATTTAAGTGGTTCCACACGAAAAACGTGAACCGCAAATCCAATACCCTAAACATGCGCGTCAGTAAATTAATTCCACGTTGGTCGTAACAAAAAGTTAACTATTACGGAACTCAAAGGAACGCTAATGATCCTAGGTCAGTGGGACGTTTAGCGGTGACCGTTACACGTAGTAAGTTCCTTTAATTTATATCATATCGCCCCACGCTCACAATCATTGTATCTCGCATACCCGCCAATATCAAAGATACATTTACCTACATAAAACCCAACATTTTTATCTTTCCTTGTCCCGATCCTTTGTGGCAAACGAAGCGAAAACTGAGACTCATTCATTTAAATAATGACGTTGCAAATACGCCGTCCGAGAGAATGACGTATACGGCAAAAACTATTCAGATGGGATGCCGTAATTTCATTTGGAAAGAACTGGGAAGAATTGCATAAATCGATCGCTTGAATACTCGATTCGCTCATAGCTCAGTCGCTAATAGCTGTACGTTGTGAAGTTAAACATGAGCTCAGAATATTTGTCAATAATTAAATTTTAACCCGTTAATTATATTCAATACATGCTTGAAATGAGTACAAAGACAAATTCATAATGTATATTAGTTTATCGAAGGAATAGCTCAGAATATAGTTTCGTCTGACGTATGGCAATAGACCCGCCCTCTATTTCATATAATGTACTAAAGTCCTCCGCATACCTCTTCGTGACATACAGGCATGATGTTACGTATAGCATATTTCAATGTTAATGTTTCGTACACATCATCCGATAGGATTGGTGGAAGTAAATTGTGGTAATATAAGTTATGACGTCTCCAAAATATCCAAACTCATGAGCTTCTGTATCATATTTTACTTTTTATCACTGGTCACGTATTTCGAGAGACCTATTATTTATCATGCAATATGTTATTAGGATATTTCGCCGTTTATGAGCAAATAAAGTGTTGAATTTTACAATCAGAATATTTTATTGTTACATTTATGCCATTTACGAATGCCTCCTTGGCGTGTTGGTTACAAGTGTGCCTGCCGATCTGCTGGTCCCGGGTTCAAACACCCGCTCGGGCCCTACTAGATTCTTCTTAATTTTTAAATAGTGGCCAGGAGTCTGGTATGGTGCCCGGTGTATGGCAACAGGCTCAGCATCTATTACATAATGGGACGTAAATCTAACCGCTGGAATGTTGCAGAGTATTACAGTCCTCTGTCTACCTCTACAGGCAGTAAATGCATGGTATTACAAACAACATAGTAAAAATATTTTAATTTCACAATGATATGAATGACATTCTGAGCAATAAATGGGACTCATTGTTTAATACCTCTTGCGGTAGAAACTTAACTACAAGCTTTGGTGCCTTAAATGAGCTTATGAAAAAAAAATACTTGCATGCTTTGAAAGCGAACTACGAGTGTATTCATCTTTTGACAACATTTTAAATTCATTCATTTAATATTCACTTAAATATTAATTAGAATAAAACCCATTTTTCTCTTATTTATTTGGTAATGTCTTGTTTATTTAGTAATTTAGTACAAGCACGACTGGTGAGTAAGATGTGCTTGCTCACTTGGACCTCTGAATAGAGCATATTATTTTCATTTCTCTAACTTGAAATTCGAAGCAGTAGAAAATATTTCGCATTTAAGGCTGAAGCATGTCAATAGACTCACCGTATATTATATACTTATTTGTACCTATTTCAATAATACGAAGACAAAAAGTAGTGTCATTTTGATCAGTGACTAAAAAAGTAATATTGATCATAAAAGTAAATAAAAACATTGAATGTACAGACAGAATCTACAGTTTTCTATAATACTATAGATCCATTTGTACATTTTTGGGCAATTTCGGATCGGATGGCTGCATGAGTTGTCTAAAGATATTTTATATAACGATATCACCAAATCGCGATAAACGATTTATTATCTAATAACATTCTCTACCCATGTGTAGATACGTATTTATTGCTAGAATTATTTGCCACTATGCCACGAAATATTAATATAAATATTCATACGATCTGATACCGAAAATTAATAATAAATCGTAGTATTTATTAAACTTGCATTATTACAGACATAAAAAACTCGACTGCCTCGTTGGTAGTGTTGATTGCAGATGCAACTGCCGATCGAGAGGTCCCGGGTTCGATTCCCGGGTCGAACACTACAAAAATTTTCTAATTTAGATTTTCTAGTAG
>DWEI01004526.1:0-11604 GCA_018245875.1 Mysoria ambigua
CGGCTGATCTAATGACAATATCAAAATATAAAACGATATCGGCGACTGATTAAATCCACACGAAACAAACAAAATGGTGTATTTAATTTAAACTTTAATCACAATGCAATTAATTGCCAATAGGGTTCACGATCGAATTAAAATCGGACAACCGTGCAATTAGGGTAAGTGGAACTCAATTACGAGCCGTCATTTTGAGCGCGCCGCGTCGATGCAACAGAAACAACAAGAGATCAACGACGATGGCCACGCCTCGGGAGGCTCTCGCGTATCGTCGATATCACGACGGGAATTATTGTACAAGCATACACACATACAAGTCTGTATAACGGGAACCCGAACACAATATGTGCCTTCACGTTATTATTGAATATCTCCAATTACCGATAATTATAGTAGTCATTTATACACGCTGTGGTAACGTGTAATTAATAACTATAAATAATTAGTATGTAACCTGTATTAGAAATAATTTTATATGTCGTATTATTTACTTATTGATATCTTGTCACTCAGAAACATCAGAGATCACTTGTCTAAGTCAATGGTGTATTATTAATATGATTGATTATACCCTTAAAGAAACGTACATAACATCAAGCCTGTAAACCCCGAAGAGGTAGGCTAAGGAGTGTAATATACTCCCATGTTTCAACAGTTACGTTGACGTCCTAATATGCTAGTTGTGAGCCTATTGTCATTCGCCGGGATTAATTGCAGACTGCGAGGCAAAACTAAAAAAAAGCCCAGTAGTGCCCGCCCGGGAATTTGAACTCAGGACTTCCCATGGTACATACGTACCTGGTAGTTTAAATATTTTTTTTATTACTTTGTTTCTCATATCTAACAGCAATTGTTCATGTATATACGATATATATATGTTCGTATATTCTCCTGTACACATATTTCATTCTTCTACTTAATTTTATGTAGTTTTTATTTCTTATTTTATATAGTGTGCAAATGGCAGAGGTTATTAAAATTTATAAAAATAAAACTAACTTTCAATGTAGAGCAACTTTAATCGGTTCAAAAACATTATAGAGCCGCTCTAAGCCCACTCTATCACTTTAATATAGCTCTTAGATTTTAGTAATGTGAACGAGGCATTCAAAACATTGAGTGGCCAGTCAATGGAGCCCAAAATCATTGCGAATGGGCCACAGTATGGCAGCTAGGGTTGCCAATTTGATTATTAATTACGAAAAATTAAGTGTTATTTTTATATTCAATGGATTCATGTATCGGAAAAATATATAGAATTCGAAACATTATTTGAAAACCACTTAATAAATGATTTTTTGCTAAACTAATAAAAACGTCTCTTAACGTAAACGTTAAGCTTAACTCGAACTGTCATGTGTTAGTAAAAGTAAGCATAAACATCAAAAAATGATATTGGAAAGTTTTCATATTTAATAAATTTCACGTACAAACATACATAGGATAGCAAATCAAATACTAGAGATTTAATCCTGGAATACCGTTCCAAAAGATTACTCTCTGCTACGGCCGTAAGTGGTTCGATTAATAGAACGTCATCCCTTGATTAAATTGCGAAGACACCTAGACGTCTCACAAATTTCAAGAATAAAAAAAAGAAATTGATGATTTACTCAGACAGATATCCATTTTGTACTTAAAATTACAGTCATCAAATAGTCCTTTTTAATTATACCCTTTTTTCAAATTGCTATATTCGATTAGTTCGCAAGCGTCTATGTACTTTGTAGATTTTACTAAACTCGACAGGTTTTAATGGAAAATGGACACTAGATGATAGAGAGTCATTGATGCGTTTAAAGAGCGAATTACTCCGCCTGTGTTAGCCCGGAGTGGTAGGTGACACACATCGTCACATTTCATCACTGAACAAAGTGATGTAAGAAATATTCATCACTGCCAACCCTGACACACAAGCGATAAAACGCGACCAGTGGGCCTTTGTTGTATAAAATCATGGCATACCCGTTACTGACTCCGTGCGGGATGGAATCGAGCTTTTAACGACTCTATAGTAGAGTATGTGTATTCGATCGTGTTGTGACGCTATAGCATTTTGAGCTATGGTCGTGTTTAGTTGTTACGGTTTGCGAGATTATACACGCAGCTGATTTTATGTGCTCGATATATTTAATATATGTTTTATCTAAGAGGACACTGTCTCTATATACTTGTAGAATACGACAGAGATTTAAGAGATAACAAAAAAAAACGTAACTTCACGCCTGTAATCCCCGAAGTGGTAGGCAGAGGAATGCAGAACATTCCCACGATTCACCAGTTACGTTTTTGTCCCACTATGGAATAGGTGGTGAGCCTATTGCCATGTATTGGGCACATATCCAGACTCTGAACCACTACTAGAAATTCTAAATTAGAAAATTTTCATCTAAAAATTTTCATTTAAAAATTTTCATTAAAAATCTCAGTGTTAAATCTATTATATATTAAATGTATTATATATAAAAGGCTGTTAACGGGTAACTGCTTGTCTATGTAAATATTTTTATAAATTTTACATTTATTTATGGTTTAACCCTTCTTGTTATAAGATGATATCCGTGTCTTAAGTTACGATTATGTTTTCAATATTATGAAAAGCAGTTTATAAATACGTAACTTAATAGCAGCACTTTAAGTGTTCTCTAGAACTTCGAGCCTTGTAGGATGAAATTGATTGAATCATTAAAATTCAGATATATTGCATATAGAAACCATGAAATATAGAACGTTCTAGAAAATTTCCTGCCATGAAGCAAGTAAATGTTTTGATATACAAGAACGTTAGAATTATAAATGTTCAATTAAAGTATGCTTCATGTATAAGCATAAAATATGGTGTTAATGATAATTTCTGTTAAGTCTTTCACACTATTTAAATTTTTAAGGCCCGATTTATCGGTATCAGTAATAGCTACGAATGATTGAAATCATGAGTTGTAATTAGCGTCGCTGTGAGACTAATAGATAGAGCGACAGGTTATTAGCAACGCTCCACATACATTCGATGTATGCTTGTAAGACAATTTTCATCTGAACTTTACAATTTGAATATAAGTTAGAATATTTTGTATGTAAAATAGGTCGCAGCTAAAATGTAATTATATGTTTGCCACGTAATTTACAGTGTGGATTCGATCGATTGGTGATGCTTAGTTCCATGTTATTTTGTAATACATTATTTTATCTTTGCTATCACGCTTGGTGTCCTTGAGGAGGTAGGCAGAAGAATGTAGTAGGACATTGCCACGTTTCACCGGTTACTTTTACATCCTACCTTGTAATAGGGGATCGGAGATAGGGCGTAAATCCAAACTTGGAGTCACTACAAGAAATGTCAACTACATAATCTAAGTGGAAACCTAGGACTTCTCGATCAGCAGTCACGCTTGCAATCACGGAACTGACGGGGCATCGGAGGTCGTTTTACCTCAATATTGAAGTCTGGCCGCAGGCAAACCCATAGAATTAAAATTAGTAACAAGTAAATTTATTTTTCTGATAATTTTTTTTTATGTGTATTTTGCAGTAATCTGCTATATTCATGAGATTAAATCTTTACATGGTCATTATATTTAGTAATTCTGACGTAAGGAAGATACTTAGTATGAAAGAGATCATTGGTGTAAAAATGGGAAAGTGCATGCTCCGTTGGTTCGGATATGTTAAGAGAATGGCTGATGAAAGAATGATGAAGAAGATATACAGGTGCCGAGGGAGGCCAAGACCCACCTATTTGGAGGTATAGGCCAAATACTCTCTTATGGTGGAGTCAGAAGTCTTCGAGACGGCGTGCATGTATGAAAAGAGTGATGAATGTGGAGGAGGCGCGGCAGGTCTGTAAGGATAGAGACATTTGGCACTCCGTGCTCTCTGCCTACCCCGTAATGGACCTGGCGTGAAAATATGTATGTATGTATGAACATAGTCATTATATCTATGTAATGTTTCAATTAAATATTAATTCAGAGTAAAAATCTGCGTAAGTTAAACACAACCTGAAGGTTACAACGTAAGATCACCTTTTTATCACATTTCAACTGTTTAAATATAGGTTATTAATTTTTCAATTTCTAATTAGTTCTCCTATGACGATTGTTATCTGAGAGTCAATGCCGCAAGCTGTTCGTGTATAAGGCGTACCATAATCGATCTGAGCAATTAATGGACCTTCAAACTAATTCAGAATATATTAAACGCTCAACAGTTTCGGGTTGGGTTCCTGTTATGTACTTCGATGTCCATCGACGGGTCTAACGTAACGTGAAAACTAATCTATGTCCGTTTGCGAACTGATTAGTTTCAAAGTTTGATTTAATAATTTTTATCGTTCAATTTAATATGTTTAGTAATTTTCGTAAGTAGGTACTTCTACTGTCTGGTGGCTCTTGTGGGATATCGAATGTATATCATCATCATAAGCCTGTGCTTGTCTACTGCTGGACATAGGCCTCTCCAGTAGCACGCCACTAGCTCTCTTCATCTCTTCAAATCCAACCGCTGTGTCTATCTCCATCTAGCTAAAGGGCGTTCTATCCTGCGCTGATGTACTTAAAGTCTGTTAATAATACAATACCGGTTGAATTTAGACAAATCAGGTCTGTAAGGACGGAGAAAGCTAGAAGTGCTCTGCCTACTCCGGAAGAGACCATGAGACCTTGCTTGATGATAGGTACATTACTAACAATTGTAATTAAATGAAAAGAAAGTTTTTCGATTTTCTCTACAGCAAAAACCCTGACTGTCCATTGATATTCTCAATAACTCTTGTACGGTTCAGTTCAACACCAACAAGCAATACTAGCCTTGTACTAGGACAAATGGAAATTTATTTTAAAGTATTTCTCTATTATATATCATGTATTACTCAATTACGTATAATTATTTAAAATGTAAAAACTTCACAGACAGACACTTCCCATCCGTCATCGACGCACATATTGTATTAAAAACAAAAAATACAGTCATTTATTTACGGGATCAAATTGAATTCTAACTAGGAGGTAAAAGGAACATTTGTGTAGGAAAATCATCGCATATTGAAAATAAAGCAAACCCACGCGCTTATGTGAGTCGTGCAAAATATATCGTCCAAGTATCGTCTATCGTTATTTTAGGCCTGTTCCTCTGAACGGCGCTGACGATATTATGGACAAACGGGTCCACTATTACGTAAAACGACTCTCCCGCGGAGATGTCTCACAAGCGTGGCAACAATATCAAAAATTCGCTTAAAAAACTACACGACCTCAAGGTCCCCGCAGTCTGCTATTAAATAAAATGTAAGCTATATTACTAGCGCTTTGCGGTTAATAATGTTTCTAACTTACATATTCCAATAGTGATTCGGAGTCCTTAAATATGCCCGCCTTGTGGCAATAGCCTAACTCCTTACTCCATAGTGGGACGACAACGAAACTGGTGAAATGGCGGAATATACTGCGTTCCTCTGTCTACCGCTTCGGGTATTACAGGTGAGATATTACATTTTATACTACAATACTAGCTATCGATTATTGCTAGAATATATCAACGACATTAAATAATTCGTTAGCAATTTTCTATTATCACTGCTATTCACAATTAGGTAGGTGCTTCACAATAAGGTAGGTGCTACTTATAATGTGTATATACAACGGAACTACTGTAATTATCTCTATCACTGCGCGCTGGGGCGCACTGGTCCACTTTTTAGCCCATAACCACAGGACATCTGTTATTAAACTTCCATTGTGCCCCATCAAACTGCATTACGCGGTAACTGCCGCTTTAGACAGCCATTACGAACGCTAAATGCGCTAATGGAACAGTAATAGTTACACATTGAACGGACATTACAAAGGTACGATACACTTAGGTGTGTTGACCAGCGCAGTGGAAAAGCTATGAGCTATCTGGCTTGAGGCTCTCAAAGTGTTGCTTTATTGTCACATACGTACATACACATATATCTTGACGCCAGGAAAATCACGCGGTAGGTAGAGAGCACGCAGTGCACAATATCCATCCATACAAACCCGCCGCGCTTCTTAAAGTTGTGGCGATTTTTTAATTCTAGTTTCATAAAGTGTTACATTTGGATATAATTTTATGAAGGACATAAATATTTGGCACTCGGTGGCCGCCGGGGTTCTTACCCCGTAAGAACCTCGGCGCGGTGATATATCAACAACGATTTTCACTTTTGCACAGTTCTATCGCACGTTTGAGCGACTCAGTGCAATGTTTTCAATACGTCCCATATGGCACTCTTTTGTATTCAGTTACGACACCGTGCGTGTCGTGTCGCGGCACCGCGCGACCGTGTCGTCGCAGCCGACGTGTCGGCACGACGCTCGCGATTGTTTCGTTTGTTGATGCGATGTGCGAACGTGACGAGTGTTGTTACAGATGATGTAATCGTTTTGTTTTTTTTTTGGAACGTTTTGAAAATTCATTTTGAGAAACGTTTAAGAAATGTTTATGGGAATAGAAAGTTATAATATTTAGATTTTTAAAGGGGGAGTGTATTGATGATTTATGAATTTAGAAGAAGTGAAAGAGGTTTGTCAATACCCTAGAAATCGTTTTTCAAAATCAGTATATTCTTCTTTTCTCTCTTGTCTTCTTGACTGCTTCATTCGTCGTGTTGATTGCAAGTGCGACTGCCTATCGGGTGGTCGGAATCAGACTCGGAGGGACGTAAACGTAACTAGTGAGACGTGGGAGTGTTATACATTCCTCTGCCTACCTCTTCGGGATTACCAGGCGTGATATCATGTTGCTGGTAAGTATTATTTTGTTTTTATTATTATTGACCAATGAAAACCTCACCTAGCATAATATGCGTATTTATTTTACGAGCGTTAGGTAACATCACGCCTATAATTCTTGAAGAGGTTGGCAGAAAAGTGTATTACGCTCCCACATCTGTTGCTTAGTACCTAAAGTTATTACTGTGTATACATTTTTATATTTATAGCTTGTGTAAAGGTCAAACTTAATAGCATTTTTTCTCCGTTCTTAATCTTGGCTGCAGGTTACGCCGCTGTAGTTAACTTGTCAGTAATAGGTAATCCCTACATTATTTTGTGCGTGTCCTTGTTAATTTAATTGAAGTCCTAGTGTATGAATGTTAAGCGCTTCAAAGAGTCAGATATTTTGTGGTTATCATCGACACTCGATGGTACGTAACTAAACATATTGGGAAAATAAATTAAAGTATTGTGAAAATATTTTATTTCTCGTATAAACATGTAAATGTACGTATATAAGTTTCGTAATCAATATTTCGTAATAAATGAACAACGTAACATGATGTAAAGAATAAAAATAATTATGTATTTATTACTCTAGTATAGCATAAAAATATATCAATAAACAATCACATGCTGTTTTACATCACTTATTTAGGCCAAAAATTCATTGACTCACAATATCTTAGCTAGTTAACTTTGTTCGATTACACAATTAATAAAGGAAAATGGGCGCTATTTTAATTTCGAGGATCAGGTGTATATCCTTGGGGTGTGTAATTAAACTGTAAATGTTTACGCGGAGATAAATGAAAGTCATATTTTCAGCGTTGTGAACTCGTGGTCCCGTTTGACGCATCGCATCCGTTATCGCACGATGAGATCGCATGCGTGAGTGAAATCAACTTAAATTAGACGTTAAGGGTTCTTTCATATATACCTTTTGTGTAACCTTTAAACAACTTTAGCACATTTCAATAACGTGACTTTTTTACATTTTTATTGTGCAACGACGCTTATGCATCCTCTAGTCATAAAACATTTGAAATGTAAAAATACAGTTTAATGAAAAATCTTTAAACTCTATTTTAAGTTCAATTGAAAGTTTTGCTATGTCCCCTGGGCCGTTCGATTTGAAAAGATCTGAAAAATATGTTGGTTTTGTACGAAGAAAAAGAAAATACTCGTCAAAAGTCGTCACCCTTGGGAATCTGCAACCGCGAAATATAACCACGAGATCAGCTCGATTGAAAGCGTATTCATAGTTTAACGTTGGTGATGTTAATGATTTCTTGATTTTATCTTTTTAATGGCAGGTCAAAGGTGGGAATTTAAACGGTTTAGTCGTAAAATCAAAGAATAGGAGTTCCGCAATATTCTTACCATTGAGAATTGAGAAATGTAATTTTTATAAAATTTACCGCTTCTGCGTCTTATCCGATATTAGTCCACGACAGGATTTATATAAGTTATATATAAAGTATGTATGGTCCTTAGAAAGGTTTCTAGAGAAAGAACTCCTTTGAAAATCCCCGATACTCACATTCAATAAAATTCTTTCGAGCGTCGCCTGTGAACTTATGTTTCCTTATAGTAGGTTGAGTATGCTTTCTAAATGCGGGTGGGATAGAAAATATTTTTAAATTAAAATATTTTTATGATATTTATCACTCAAGTGTTTTGTAAAACAACTGATCTGTGTAAATTAGTTGGGGTGTAGCTTAAATAAATGTACGTAATTGGTGCTGCTGGTGCGATCTGAATCTTCTTGAAATCCCTGTATAAATGTATATAAATGTTTGATTACAAAGAAATTACATAAACTCGCTCGCTCACTATACCTGGGCTCGGTTGACAAAGTCTGGTTACCCTCACGAGATCCAGTAGGAAGGTGACACACTCCGCTAGCACGAGCAGCGAGCTATGTGTGTTTTACTCAATTTATTCAGCACCCAGTATTGAGTTTTAGTATTTCAATGCCGTTTTCAATAGAGGGTTCCGTCTATTCAAATAAGTGTATACGGAATTGAATTCTTTCAACGCTACCTTGAAAGAATTTCAAATGAGAATAATCTTTAAGCTGTGAGCACGAGGACGGAGCTAAAACCGAGAATTTTTCAAAGTTTTATATGTAAAGCATTGTGTGAAAAAATGCATTTATTCGAATCGTTTATTTTAGCATTCCGCTGCTGGTATTCCTTGTAAGTTAAACGGCGGAAATATTCTGAAAATAAATTTATCACGGGATAAGCCATTTTGTACGAGACACGAGATAAAAAAAAGAAATAAGAAGCCCTATTGCGCGATGATGCGTTTTTTTTAAATTTCAAATTGCCACGACTTCTCGACTCTAACTCATGATCTGAACGCACGTGACCTGTAACAAAAGTCTTTTGGCTCATTAAATAAAAATTCGATTGCAATCGCGTCGTTACCAAGTCCATCATAAAAATTATCTCTTACTGCAATTATAGTATAATCTAAGATGCAAATCATTGAGAAAATCCTAATTGTCACCCACGAGCAGTATGTATTGAACGTATGTATTCGTACACGCTTATGTACGAAATGTAGACTCGGCAAATGTAGGTTATATTGCCAATTTTACGAATAAGCCTGCCTTTTATGTAAAAGCTGACGTGTAAAATACCACAACGTTCGTAAGGCAGCGTGATCCCAAATAAAGCTGAGCGTGTGCATACTTATCGACAACCTGATTATCTGCATATAACATTGAACACATGAAATATCGTAATCCTGTGGTAAAAATTGTTTCATCGTTAACCTTGATTTTATGTTATTTTCCAAATAGAAATATTTTACAAAAAATTCCAGCGTTGGCGCAAAATACCTCAAGGCAAAAATGAAGAAATCTCTACTGTAGTTATCCGTCCGCTTTTTCGGGCTTAAGTTAAATGGGAATTGTATATATAATATTGGTGAGATATCAAGTTATAGCTAGTTATCGTATAGACAAGCTTATGCTGATATGATCTTGTATATAGAACTCTTGAAGATGTTTAATCCTATAATTACTAGAAATGCTATATTTAGGCTGCAATGATTGCTGGCGGGACTGTTCATCGAGAGGTTGTGAGTTCCATCTCCGAATACGGTCCTGTTGGGTTTTTTAATTTTAAATTCCTATTAGTGAATTGGGTTCTTGATTTCTGCAGGGTTTATGACAACAGTGTCAAACCCCCCTCCCGTCCCGTTTCATTGGGGGACGTACTTATAAAACTATAGGTGAACCATGGCAGTATTCTATGCTCCTCTGTCTAACTGTTCGGTGATAACAGACAGACAGATAAATGACGTTATTATTATCACATTCTCTCAAAACATACAAATAGGTATATATGTATAAAAAAAAGAAACTGCTAACTAATTGGAAAATGTTAACATTGCATTTCTTTTTAATTGACAATTTTCAATTTCAGAGGTAAATAACTGATCATACGCTGCCATTTCCAATTGAACACGACATCCAATTAGGGTTGAAACGTTGCAGCGGGGTTTGACGGTGCGAGGCATCAGCTCGCGCAGTCGGCGCCAGCGCGGTTCGTGCCGCGGCGTGGGCGGCGCTCCCACGGCGCGGGCACGGCGGTTCACACGACACCTGTGTTTGTAAATGGAACGGGGTTTTGATTATTTATAGCAACATATTAATCATTCTTCACGGCTGCGATGGTACAATCACTGCTTCGTTGGTTTTGTTGTTGCAAGAGCGAAGGAACGTGAAATTTTGGATTTGAACTCGGGATTACCAAAAGTTTTTTTAACTTGATTTTCCTGTACTAGCACACGGTCTGCATTTGTAATCATTGTACGGCGACGGACTTGCCGCTTATTCCATGACTTTTTTGATTGGTGCTAAGTGGGTATACTGCACTCCTCTGATTGCCCTTTCAGTAAAATTCACAATTTAGGCTACGATACGTAAGTATGTATAGTAAAATTTACCATGATAATTATTATTACACATTGCATTATGTCATCGCTACTCCAGCATTTATATGTACAGTGTAGAGTCCTTTATGTCTGAGATCTCCCACGTTTTATGACCGTGTGGTACCGCGCCGCGGATTTAGGACGGTCGGATAATTCTGAGCTGAGTGGGTTTGCACACAATATTTCACTTTTACAGTTATACTTTTTAAAACATGAGCACCTACGTCATAATTATTTAGCATTAGCAATCCAAAGTTAATATAACATATTATCCATAGCTATTGAAAGTTGTCAAAGCTTACGACCAGCATTGAAGGTTATACATCGACATATATAATCAATTATGTATATTATGTAATGACAGTAAAAAAGAAACGGTGTAATTTTTATTTTGTGTTCAAAGAAAGGGGGAGTAGAATCAATACAGGCGCTGTGCTATATCTGAGCTGTGCTATGACAGGACTGGGAAAAGTATTTTGTATCGCTATGCAAGGGGTACAAGACAATGTGCCTGTGATATATTACGACTTTATT
This sequence comes from Mysoria ambigua, assembly GCA_018245875.1. Taxonomy (NCBI): domain Eukaryota; kingdom Metazoa; phylum Arthropoda; class Insecta; order Lepidoptera; family Hesperiidae; genus Mysoria; species Mysoria ambigua. The sequence continues at coordinate 11,223 of DWEI01004526.1, forward strand.
ACTCATTGATATTTTATGGTCTACCTGTATACATGCTCTCGGCAACTTATAAACAACTCCATCGATTTATTTCTGCAATTTTCGATGACGATTAGTATTAGTGGATTGTTTGTTGCCATATCGTAACAAATAAAACACAAATAAAAAATATATGTATTATCACAGCGCTTTGAGCAGAAGTCTTCTGTTTGTCTCACACGCGACCTTGTCTAGACTAAAGTTCAATGTGAACGAAACGTATGCGATAACGTTCATTATGAGTTACACGCCGTTCGTTCATAAATTACACTTTATTCGTCATTGAATGAAATACACTAGTCACAAAAATTAAGGGATATAAAAAAAATTCCAAATTTTTGGGTGATTTTCAACAAGCTGTAAC
>DWEI01004527.1:0-11604 GCA_018245875.1 Mysoria ambigua
TGCGTGCGTGCGTGCGTGCGTGCGTGCGTGCGTGCGTGCGTGCGTGCGTGCGTGCGTGTGTGTGTGTGTGTGTGTGTCAATATCGTTTATTACACATTTACACATTAGTTATGTATTGGTGCAGTTAGGCGCGAAGGAAACTATGTTATCTTACTAAGTACTTTAATTAAAGACTAATGAAATTTAATTAAAGACCAGTTACATTACTAATTTCTACGCTAAACACTACTAACGGTCTATGTGTGTACCGAAAGTTGTGACCTAATTATATAAAATTAACATCTAATTTCTAATCTAAAGCCTACATGTTAAAATATACCGCGGGTATAATGTATGTACCTAGTTAGTTCGTCTTTCTTAGCCTCCTCGGCGTTCCCATGCCACGCGCCATTTTCCACAATGCGGTATTTGATTTCTTGCTGATACAAGATCGGCACTCGGCGACGTCTGCATTCTTATTTAATATTATTTATATATGTGGTATAGCACAGAAACAAACAAACAAAATCAACTTAGAACTAAATATTTCATAACTTTTAAATTTTATTTTGAATTAATTTTTAGGTATTTTGAAATTGACTAACGATTAACTTAATGTTAGTGGTTTTACTAATGTAACATTTAACTAATGTTCGTTCCATTTACATCACAATTCAGTTAAGACAATTGCACAGTAATAATCAGATCAGACCAGAATACATTGGAATACAATTTCTATGCACAGCGCTGTACGTTAAGCCACACTGTAACAGCGTAGGCCACAGTATAAAGAAGAAAACCGTAGTCTAAAATAATTGACCTAATGTTTTGACATGGACCTTTATGGTAATGTTCATCGATGTATCATCATACAAAATTAAATAAGTGATCACGTATACAGCAAAACCCTTTCATAAAATAGCTTTATATGAAACATAACACGTATCCCTTTGCCGACGTTATGAAAGTATTTTTAAGTAACTATCTACCACTTCGGGGATTATAGGCTGATGTTCCATGACAAATATCACATTTCAATTGACTAAGGTCAAAGTGAACAAATACATCTATCAAACACCTTAACATCAATTGATAATTATTTCATCAATTAAATTATTTAAGATAAGAGCTACTAATTTAACTATACACGGGTATATATCAGGGTAAATACCGGGGTGTTTACCCGGATATATCCCGATATATGGGACCGTTACCCGCGGCCGAGGACGCAGCTTATCGAGACAATGCGGCGACGTCGTGGATACCGGATATGCATAATGCCCTGGCGTCAACCTACCCGGATATAACCGTTAACATTTATCCGCTGCTCGACAGTCATAATATACTATTATTTTGATATATTGTGTACATAATGTGCATTGCGTCATTTACGGCAAGCTGTAGAATCTAATGCATATTGGACTGCTAATAATCTGGGTGTAATCGGTTTTCCTGTGATTGATGGTGATATTATAATAGACCGGCTGTCCCGCTGGTCGCTGGTGGATACCAGTTACCGACTGCGAGGTCCCGGTTTCGAATCTTGGCTCGGGTACGATTGGATTACTCTTATATCAAATTTCTAATTCCTATTCTGGGCTCCTGCCCAGAATAGGAATTAGGAACGCGTATCCTGCTCCTGCCCTTACGTATGCGAATTAATAGGCACTGTCAATCAATATTAGACGCATTTAATGAAAACAATACAAATATCGCTATATTTTACTGGAGCAAAAAAAATATTTAATCGCCGTATTTTGGAAGTACTAGGGTCTTACGTGATTTATCTCAACTTGGAAAGCTCAGGTGAAGTTACGACATTAGAAAGGTACATTTAAACAACGAAGATAGAAAATAAAAACACCATATTCATTCATATTATGTAGTAAAATTACCTATATGTAATCATTGAGATTATATATAAAGTCAGTAGTTCACCTACAGCGGCATGAGCTGTTTTCTCAATAAACGAAGTGTTTTCTTATTTCCTAATCCGTTTTAAAGCAAAACATAGCTTAATGTTAAATATTAGCTACGTTCAAAAATAACTTTGAGAACCGCGTACATCTGATGAGCTTCAACTCAAAATACGAGTACTTTCCAACGCCAACGTCACTTTTGGTCGCACACAGCGTTAATAACGCAATTAATTATACACATATGCGTTGCTAAGTTCAGGACCAAGTTGGAATACAGATGCCATGCGAACATGTTCGCTAACCTCGACCGCCAACTGAGATACAGCTGTTGTATGGCTGACAGAAGTCTGGCAACATGAGGACGGTGCTTGAATGTCTGAAAACCGCGTCTAGATAGAATTAGATATCATATTCAAATCCATAAGTAACCATCAATGATAAATGTCGAAACTTAAGTTCACGACTGTAATCCTCGAAGAGGTAGGCAGGCGAATGCAGTATACTCCCACGTTTCACCGGTAACGTTTATGTCCCGCTATGGTATAAGCGGTGAGCCTATTGCCGAAAAATGTTGAAGAAAGATAATATTCCGGCATTTGGCGCACTCTGCCCATTCTATAAGGGACCTCAAGTGAGGATATACTGGTAATAATTTATTACTTAGAGATACGTAACCCAATAAGACACGTGAGGCAAGGAAATAACTGTCGTTATCAATCGCAAAATTGTGAAACTATTTATCATAAGTTACCAGTTGAAGTTCAGAACGCCCCAAACGAAGTGCTAGGCGCGTCTAGTACAGAAGGTCAATAGGGGAACCGCGGGGCCAATTACCCGGCCGCATCCGGGGAGAATTGGGGCGACATTGATTATCCGGGTCGAAGTCGACACTTCGCTGCGACATTGCGCGGTCGGCAAAAAGTCGACGAGATCCGCCGAATACTAGATAAATGAAGGGCTGCCCGTTGAAAAATGTCCGGATAATGGAGGCCTTAATGTGTTGTGATCAAAGGTGTCCTAACGTTCTCTACGAAGATAAAGTAGAAAGAAATCTCTTTTTTTATGTTACGTGGTTTTTATATTAGACGCAACATCGCCTATAACCCTCGAAGAGATAACCAGAAAAGTGGTATACTCTCCCACGTTTAATCAGTCATGTTTACGTCTCACTATGGAACAGGTTGTGATCATATTGCCATGTACCGTGACTGTATCCAGACACCGAGTCACTACTAGAAAATATAAGTTAGAAAATTTCAGTAGTACCTGACCCAGGGTTTGAACCTAGGATTTCCGAATGGTAGTCGCGCTTCAACGCAATCAACACGATCAACAAGGTAGTCACGAGTTTATGAATTAATTTTAAAAATTTATAACTTTATCATTAACATGATGATGATTTAACATCAACAAAATTATTATTCAAATCAAACAAACCTTGTGTAGTTGTGCTGTAAGATGTGTGTAAGAAAACTTATCCTGTAAATGTATTCCAACAAACACTATCTCTCACATAATTTCATCAACTCGCGTAAGAGCTGTAAGGGTCCCTGTTCTAATTTTGCGCGTAAACTCTATGTTATATACAAAGAAAGTATATTCTTTATAAACTGATTTGACTTTGTTGTGAAACTCAATTTATACATATCTAAGTCTGTGCTAAAAATTGACTGCGTCTTAATATAGGACCTAGGCTTAGCGAGAAGCGTCTAAAGACAGCCTAAAGTGCAATGACCTATGACTATGAACATCTACTAGTTGTAAAACAAAAGCGTAATAGTGCTTTTGTTGTCAGACCTACCACTACAGCCTAAAGCTTAAATACCGTAATACTACAAAGGAATTCAACCGGGAGAAATAAAATGTTCAATTTTATTATCGATTATTTAATAAAATAAACAAATCTGTTTTGTGAAAGAGATTATTTTAATGTATAACAAGATACAAACGCACTCACCAAAAAATCCGGACGTGTTAAATGGAGAAGGCCTGACGAGACAGAGCCGTGTTGCGGAATGTTAGTTACAACTGATCGGAGATCCAATTTGCTACTCCCTTTTTTCTATTCAATTGTGAAGTTTCTATTTGCGAAATAAACGCTAAAGTTTCATCGATAATCGAGCGAGTTCGCTCGTAATTGAGGTACACGAAGGAAACTGTACCTTGTGACTCACATGTTACTTACATATTATTATTTACAGGTACAAAGAATTATGTAAATTGATAATAATAACACGCTCGGGATAATATAATCCTTTTCTGTCGATAGTTTCTTGTTTGTATACGGCAATAGGCTCACCATCTATTCCGTAGTGGGACGTAAACGTTGCCGGTGAACCGTGGGAGTGTTCTGCATTTCTCTATCTACCTGTTCGCGGAATACAGGCGTGATGTTACCTTGTCTTTTATTATTATAATAATTTCATTTTTCAAATGGTAGGGCATAGAAGACAGAGAAATTGTAATAAATGACATATCGATATAATTGTAAAATATTTTACCAATTATATTATTATTAACTATTATTATGTTAATTATTATTGTGCCATTAATTATTATTGTCCTGAATCCTTGACGAAATATTCAGAAAGCTTCACTTTTTTCCTGGGTACCTTTTAAAAACATAAACATCTTTCGCCGTTTTGAAAACATCATGCTATTTCCGTATAGCCTTTTGTCAAATTAAAGGATTTTAAAACTTCTGTGATATAAAAAAATTATTCATGCAAACAATAGATTGAACATATAAGTAGAAGGACTATTTAATATGACGATGCAAAGGGTCCTTGCCCTAGGCAGCCGCGCACGACGCACGATTACTGATAACAGCTTGGATCTTTTACCTTACGTTGTAACAAGCGATATCGTTCGTCTCAAACTGTCACGTTTCGGTCAATATCCTTAGGGAAATACCCTTTTTTATCCTTCACGTTCATATCACATCACATATATAATGGCAATGTTCATACGAATAGAATATTAAAATGTTATTACTCTGGATCGTGTTAAGATGGTAGAGTAAGAAAAGTTTAAAGTAAATACAATAAATAGCATGTCCATTAAATATTTAAAAAACTTAATATTTACAGCAAACAGAAATGCTCTTTCAAACAAATACAAATTTTAATCGTGATTAAATATCAACCAGAACATTCTTATAACTCATGTCAATGTTGAAATATTTCACTTCACCCAACTCTTGGCTAATATCTCGGTTTCATAACAGCGTACTCCATTTCAAGGTTCCAGGCTCGCAGGCCAGGTATGCGCCGCCCCGTGCCAGCGGAGAGCCATTATCGTTGTGTATGGACCGAATAAGATACATTAATTACACCGCCGTTGCCAAGTGCATCGGCTTGTGGGTCGAACAGAACTTGGGTAATGACCTATTTGGCGCTAAACATGCGAAAATTTCAACTGACGACCCGCAGAATGGGAACGGCTTGAAAATTTCAACCGGCAGTTTGAATTGATTTTTAAAGAGAAGTACTTTTAACTAGGACATTTTCAATATTCCACGTTCTACTCTCAGATATCGTTGGAATATTATTATTTGGATATTTTCATATGAAGGTCGCTTATTTATATAGTTATTGTTCACTTAAATCTCAAAACATTTTCGGGTTCATACATTTTATGAGGAAATGAAATACGCAATATTTCAAACTGGATATAAGTTGATCTTAAGATTGGTACGAACTGTATTTTGACAAACACTTATTAAAAAGCTTCGCATATCCATTATGCAAGTTTTCTTTTGCGGTGGACCAAAAGTGTAAACCATTTTTACGGTAAAGACGCATATTTTACATCTGTTCTACTTATATCAAAATCGTAGTTTATTCTATCTATTGAAGGCTCTCGCGGCGTGCCCTTTTATTCGGATACCTCGAATTCGGATAAAGTACTTATATGTCCAAATATATAGATGTTAGCGTAGGAACGTGCCGTTTAAATTTGGTTCGTCTGATATTATTCATCATTTCAATGCGCCTTCAGGTAAGTCTTGTGATATAAAGGTGAACTTACGATACTTAAATAAGTGTGACACGGCTGCAAACGCTCTTTAGAGTAACATATACTTATTAGATTATATATTTACTAATATTAAAAACACCAGTAAGAATACTAAAATTTCACGGTACAACATGCCTTAGCGCCGAAAATTGGAACTCTTCGAGAAAAACGCAAAAGACTTTCATTGAAAGCCAGCAATTCCTTGCGCACACCTCGCACACAACGACCGCTTGCATCACACAGCATATACAAAAGAAGCAAGTTCCGTTGGAAACGCAGACACACGCATCCGATATGTGCGATACCGTCGCGCATACAAATATGATCCACTCGCGATGCTGCGTCGTAAACAAGCCGCAACGGCGTCGCTCCGTCATGCGTACCTGATCCGCAGGACCGTATATCTGCGCCACATAACACGCGGACACCTGTTCCGCCCAAACATGCCCAATACATGTTCCGCGGGCATTGTGTTTCTACTATTAGGACATTTTGATTTTTATTATAGATATGTATTATACAGCCTGTGTATATATTTTGAATATGCAGTCTGTTTGGTTTAGCTCTGGTTGTTTTTATTGTGCGAGTATTTTGAATGTGTTAAATTGTTGTAATATGTAGTTAGATTTTAGTACAGTAAATTTTATTAGCTATATTTGAATTTTATTATACATAGATTGGGTCAACCTTCATTCTGTGGTACTTGGAACTATAAACTAAACTCGTAAAGATATACATGCTTCTGGTTGTTAGGTATCAATTTAATATCACGTTAAAAAAATCAGAAATATCTCATAATAATACACGATAAATTAAATCGAAACAAATAAAAACGACATCGTAAAACGATTGAATAAATTAAATATTACGATTATGTAAAAATACGAAGCTCAAACATGATTTGCTACTATTTCTTAGAAAACTTGCTCACGGTGAACTCAAAAACCCAAGTACAGATTTATTTAACCGGAAATTGGATTTTTCCGCACTTACGCAATATATTATTTCCCCGATCAAAGTATCATTAAAAGAAAGATTAGTTGTGAGGATTGTTCATTCAGATTTACATTTATTGATCCAATTATAACGTACAAAGAACACGAGTAAGAGAACTGAATTGATCGTCACTAAAACATACACTGGGCATTTACAGACTACGCCGCTGGAACAAACTTCCACCCAACTGACCGATTATTGTCGGCGAACTTCTTGGAGCTAGTGAAGTAATAACTGACTACATTACATTCTAATAACTTATTGTCCTTAACTCTACATTTTGTGCAATACGCTATATTGAATGGCTCCTAGGTGTTTATAAACCTGTGGCAAATTACGCGATATTATGTAATATTAAGCGAAGTTAATCGCGTTGCTTCTAAAAGGTTTTTTTATAACTTCAAGCCTGTTATCCCCGTAGAGGTAAGCAGAGGAAGGCAGAACACTCCCATCAGTTCCGTTTATGTTCCACTATGGAATAGGTGGTGAGTCTGTGTCATGCATCGGGCACATATCCGTACCACTACTAGAAAAATCTAAATTAGAAAATTTTGTAGTGTGATCCGGTATTTGAACCAGGGACCTCTCGACCGGCAGCCGCGTTTTCAACCTATACGACCAACGAGGCAGTCAGGAAATTTAAAAAGTTATCTACTAGAAGTGGACTATTACAATATCGTCCAGGTACGCAAAACATTCGATACCGGACGGTAAATTGCGTTGAATTTAAAAGGGGTGGCTCAAGAAAATTCACCTTTCACTGTCAGGTGTAGAAAAGGTTACACCGTTGTAATGGACACAAAACTTATACCTTGGGATCATCGATCATATTTATATTATATTTGAACACGTTGAACTTTGGATCAATTGAATGTATACTTCAAAAACATGGAATTAATATTTCCAATATCTTAAATTATAATTTGAACGCGTGAACTTGAATGCATTGAAGTGATGAATCATTACAGAACTGACCTGGATTTTTACCTGTGTCATATGCACCCCGGTTTGGGAATCCTCTAACTCCTCAATCAACGAATGTCCGTCCTATTTGGTCAAAAAATATAAGTGTTGGTCAACTGCGACATTTGTCTCTGTCAGCAATTTTCTTTCATACTTTCGTTCATATATATTTCGTGAGTTTGAAAGTTAGTGCGCTGAGAATAGGACCAAAAGTTACCGATAATGACCAATAGATTAAATTATCGGGTTCGTTAGTTCCACTTGTGAGCTCTATATGGATCAAGTTATGGTGGCCGATAGATTCGCTGAGTATTGCTTTTATAGTGTGACTATATCATATAAGAGAGCAAATACTAGTCCGCTGTGTGGTATAAAAATAGGAAATGAATAAGGAATCGATTATTATTATTACCTAAAGCTTACGACTCATAGTTATAGTATTTCTACCTCGAAAACGTGGAAAATAAGAACGCGATATATTGAATGAAAATCTGGAATGAACATCTAAATACATTAATTTTTCAAATAGACATAATTCATCGTAGACTTCAAATTAGTACAGAATTTTTTCAAGTGGTGTTATTTATACATGTTACTAATATTGTCAACTGCCTTGTTGATCATGTTAGTTCAAAGTGTGACTGCGGATCAGTGTGATTGCCGGTCCCGGTTTCGAGTCCCGGGTCGAACACTACGACAAATTTAGATTTTCTAGTAGTGGTCTACAAAAACGTACCAACGGATCCGCTACTAACTATGAAAACTTCAAGTCGCAAATATCGGAAATTAATGACGAGTGAACCGATGTAATTAAGAAGGCTGTCACTTTAAAGTATCCTGAACTCACTCAACAGATTAAGGCGTCTGCACGGAGCCTCGTCGTCCCGCGATCGATCACCTCGCAACGGACTAAGACAAATTGATTTGGGCGCTGTAGCTTAATTGCACGATAATAATTTAAGTTTTTTTTTTTTGCGCAAGTTTCAAATTAATCGCATCTAAAAGCCTCAATTAGACATTACACTGTACATTTCTGTTTCTAGTTATTTTGATATTACTCTGTATCCATTGGTTGTCTGAAAGAAAGGTCTACCGGAGCTACTCGTGCAAGGTCGCCGACAGCATGTTGATCTGTTTTTTTATGTTAAAAATATTCTTTGAGTTTCTGCGTACAATAAACTATATTGTATTATTATTATTATTAGTCATAACATTTTATAGTTATTTAACATTAAATCGACTCGGATTGACTCTTCGGTCGAGCTGTAGCAAGCGCAACTGCCTATCAAAAGGTCTTGGCTCTTCGGATTACCGATTGGGCAATTACTATCACTTTGCACTTCGTTTTATTAAACGGCAATAAACATGTCCTGTTTTTTATTAAAACAATAATTACGCCGATATTTTTTCGTTACGTGTTGACAACAGTTCATCAAAAATATTATAATTAAAATTAGCCATAATGGCGAAGATTTTTAGTAACGACAAGGGAGAATTTGTGCAAAATTAGGTAAGAATTGATTCTATTCAGTCGTAGCTAGCTGAAGGGAAGAAGAGAAATTATGAAGAAATAAGGGGTGGTGGAGGGAGGGGGAGGTGAGTGTCTACCTTCCCTTAGTATTACCCACTTGAACTGGATAGAAATACAAAAATAAACACTGGGAAATAAATAAACGTATTACCAAAGTATATTTGGCCTTCTATAGAAAGAGTCTCTATAAAAAGAGCTTAAGCCAAAGTGAATTTGAATTAGTTCTATACGTCATATATGTAATTACAAACACATTACGTTTCAGAACTAATGTCGTGACAATACGCGAACTGCGTAAAACAAACATCATTTCATAGAAAACAGTGGGAGCCGAAACTTCAATCAACAGTAAGTTTGTTTAATTTCGCACTCGGTATACAGATGCTACAGTTATTTCTGGCTTCATTCTGATGGAAATAACATCCTACAACCGGCTGCTGAGATATCATGTTATTGTGCGTAGAAACTTAGATTAAACTCGGTGACAGAAGGACCCACTGTGGCCTTGGTAGTCATATCCGCGGGCATATATTATAGGTAGTCTGTTTTGAAGCCAACGGTCAGCACGTTAATGAACCCTCAGGGGTTACCTATTCCCAGCAGTGGTCTCCAGTAATAGAATAGCGTTTACATGATAAAATACTCTAATTTATCAATCTAATAAAATGGTTCCTCGGTCTACTGACTTTATATCTATTTTCAAATTCCTAGTCACGGATTAGCTCCAGAAACTCCAGAAACACAAACACACCGAAAGTAAAGTATAAGGCGAGCCAGTTTTAACCAGCGCAAGTCAGCAATGCCTTCGAGGCTATGTGATGTAATTCAGTAATTCCATGATTTATTATGACATAGGTTATTTGTCTGAACTAAGCTAACCAAGCCAAGTTTCTTATTGTAATTTATTGATAATAAATACCAGTAATAGCGCCTTTTATTTCCGCCTTTCGATTTCCTGTTTTCTTGAGCTCTCGATTCTCGGGCGAAGTGGAATAATTAATTATCATCATTATGTATTTTTTTCGTAATATAATACGAGCCCGGTGTACGGCAATAGGCTTAACCACCACTCCGTTAAACTCATAACATAACACATGGAACGTCGGAGTACACTCTGTCTACCCCCACAGGGAAACACAGGTGTGTTATTTCATATATCATGACCACTTGAAACCCTTTCCAATTCCCTCATGAATACATTGCCTTTATTTACCTGTTATAATCATTTATAACAAACATGATACCATCTTCCAAATCTATTCGGTTTTTTATATAACTTCCTTCAAATGTATTATTCAGTCTGTCGGTAAATATCGAGAGATAAAATCCGCGTGAATCACGGAGCATATACTGGCAGCGTACCCAGATACGCGTTACAGGCCGACGTAGCGGCACATGCGAACGAGACGGCTTAGAGGTGATGTCGTAGAACGGGGCGGGTGAGACGGGCGTTCGGTAGCCGAACACTCGTGAGCCGGGACTAGGGCGTTCCACACGAAATATCCATTCTTTTCAAATTACATACCTATCCGAAGGCTTATTCTACTATACGAGTACTTTCGGCGGCGCATATTTATGCCCTGCCAACTCTGTAAGCGGGGAGGCGTGATTGTATATTGACAATAATGACAACATCACAAGTATATCGTTACACTAAATTACTTACGTGGTAGGCGATTGAGGTTGAGGACGAATACAGATAGGAATAATACCTTAAGAAGTAGAAATATTTCAATGAAATACGTCAAAGAGGTGTTCAATACAGTCATGCTTTTTTCGGTTTTACAGCGCATTTTCTTTATTAAATGTAGTCATGATGACATAAGCTTAACATGAAAGTCGCTTGCTGCAGTATCTCTTCGGCAACGCAGGGAATGAAAATGAACGGTAATTATTGGAACATGCACTGTATTATATAAAATGGAACATCAAAAATTATATGTCAACTTTTACACATTTTTTAAATAATTATCTATTCATAAAATACTGCCTCCTTGATCGTGTTGGTTGCAAGTGCGACTGCCGATCGAGAGGTCCCGTTGTCGACGGGTCGAACGATACAAAATTTTCTAATTAAAGAATTTTCTACTCGAAAATGTAATTAGAATTCTGGTAGTGGTTTGGAGTCTGGAGATGTGCCCGATGCATGGCAATAGGCTCACCACCTATTACATAGTGGGACGTAAACGTAACCGGTGA
>DWEI01004528.1:0-11602 GCA_018245875.1 Mysoria ambigua
AAAGGAATATTCTACAATGGAGCGCAAAAACTCCATGATGACGATATTCCCGAAATTAAGTTTTTTACCTTACATCGATAAATGTTACGGAACCTCCGACCATCGACCGTCGCGTGCACCGCGTTGGTGAGACGAGCCACTTAGCGGGAGACACGTATCACCGATAAAGGAAGGCGCCGGGCGAGGGGGCAGTTCGCGAATAAAATCGTCGCCGCGAGAAGTCGGCGGCGTCGCGCGAGCTCCCAGCTCACGTACGTATACTGGTCATTTGGAATTCACCACGGACCCCGCGCTTCGCGACCGCCCGAACTTTGTTTCGATACAGAGTTTATTTATGCGCCCGACTGTACTCACGCAAACATGTACAGTTCTGCGCGCGGACTGTTTATGTAACGTGTTCCGTTGATGAACTTCGGCCGTGCGCCGTGTCTAGTTTCGGTCTAACTTGGCTCGAGCGTCAAATATTGAGCCGCCGTCTCTGGTCAGTTGTAGGGATGTGTAAATATTGTCTAGGTGTAGACGGATGTGTGCATGTTACTGGTATTATTAACGACACTGCGGTTTTGGTTATGTCGTTGATTATTACGCTTGTATAGATATTATATGTATACCTACTTAAATCTTCTTAACCTTCACCTAATTTACGTAGTATATTTACATTTTTTTTTGTCATCTTAAAAATGTATGTCGGACTTATATAGTAATGTTACTTTTTTCACGACGATAAGATTAATATTAAACATGAAAAGATAATTGTCATTTTCTCTTACATCGCTGAATTGATTCTTGTTTTAAACTTACACGGATACCGGCTACTTTTATTTTACAAAACCTCTTAAATTGTTAGATTAATTATCAAATAACAATCACGTAGAATTGTTTGCGAACGAAATCGATGAGATTATGAGTTATTATACCAAAGTATTTTGAGTTACCGTATTACATAAACCAGCTTCTCAATACAGAAATAACTACGTACATACATGCCAAGGCTCCCTCGTAATTCAATATAAGATATATATCTAGACGATCGTTATTCACGTCAGGGCAACCGTCGAGATCCTTTGTCCGAGGTCCAAGATGGCGTCTCTTTGAAGTCGCTGAGCGCCCCGGGGCGGAGGCCACAAGACATACCTAGCGCTTTCAATGCAGTACACAAACCTCAATCGAAATGCAGGGTATTTGCTCGTATTTTACTGCCCTATTATATTTGTTGAATGAAAAATCTAAATCAAACAGTTTATTTTCGATAACTACTCAAACAGTGTATAATATGATGCATTTGTAAGTTAGTTTAGTACTTAGCAATAAACTAACCAACTAATCAAGATAATGTAAGTTAATCAGTTCGTGGAGTACTTTGATAATGCCTGCTACTAGTACCACTACTTGTACTTCTACTACTACTACTGCCACTAGTATCACTTCTAGTACTACTAATAGTACTAGTACTACTACTATTACTACTAGTAGTACTACTACCATTTCCACGACTATACTATTACTATCATTTATCACCCCGTGTCGACTAGAGTAAGGTAAGGAAGAAGTGACAAGGTATTAAAACAGCCGTTCGTCGGCTTCAAGATAAAAACAGTGTCGTATTTATGTACAAGTATAATGCGGTCATATACAGCTTAAGCTTGCCTACCGGACACAGTACAACCTCCACGTTGTCGTCGCATATTAGAAAGTGTGTGTTGTAAACTGATTTTGTTCTTATTATAATTCAGTTGGCGGTGACACGAGCAAGCTATTAAATACGACCGACCGACACAATATTACAACGTATAAATTTTCATACGTTTCGTGAATTTAAATTTACTTCCCGCGATGCAAGGGTAGAGCCAGTACCTATGAAAAATGATGGTCGGTGTACAATATTGTAATTTATTTATACAAAACAATGAATGGAAAGCGGTGATAGCCCAGTGGTTTAACATTCGACCTCTCAAATCCCTGGCGCGCACCTCTTATAAATGTGCGTTTTAAGTTTAAATATCACTTGCTATTACGGCGAAGGTAAACCTCGCGAGGAAACCTGCACACCTTGAGTTCAAAAAAAAGTTCTTTAAGGTGTATGAAGTCTGTCAACCCGCACTTGGCCAGCGTGGCAGACCATGGCTTTAACCCACTCATTCTGAAATGAGACCCATGTTCCAATAGTGGAACGATAGATGGGTCGATATCTTAATAAATATACAAGAACAAATTCAATACTCTCCTTTAATTTTCTATTCGGCCTATAGCTGTCTCTACATCTAATTTTTCTAATTTATATGTCTGTTGTATCAATGCAACATAAATAAAGATGTAATTTTTTAAGATCACTTTAATTATTTATAACTGGCGTAAGTGTATGTTGTGAACAGTAAACAGAAGGGGCACGTCAGATTTTTAAAGATAGAGCTATTTGACATCCGGTGTCCTGCGAACGCTCCGCAAGGGACCTAGCATAAACACACGATATTATTAATCACAAATTCACCACAAAACCTGTGACAGTCCGATGGCTCGAAATTTAAGTTCGCCATTCGGACGCCCGGGTTCAAATCCTGGCGCGGACCTCTTAACTAAAATGTGCTTTTTTTAAGTTCAGAATCAATAGTTTTAACGGTGACGGTTAACATCGTGAGGAAACCTGCACTTGTTTGAGTTCTAAAAAGAATATTCTCTAAGGCGTGTGAAGTCTGCCAACCCGCACGTGTCTACGGTGGTCGACAACGGCCTCAACTCTGACTCCGAGAGGAGGTTCTCATTACAAAAGTGGAACGGTAAAAGCGTAGTATAAATAATGATAAAACAGTTTGGATATCAGACAAAACGAATACTAATAATTTATCTTATACCTAACGTTGACGTTCAGAAAATTCCGCGATCACCGCATCGCGAACGCGAATCGATTACGGGCGTCGTGTCTGCGGCAAATCGATTCTAGTTGTCACCTTCACGACGCCAGATTGCTTCTGCATTAGCAGTGATGTACTCGTAATCGATTTGTTCTTTAATTTCGAGACATTGATTGTCAGATCTATGTGGGTAGGTATGTGTACCTATCTCGGTGTGCCTATGTTATATGTGTAGGTATCGCTGGCAAATGATTCGTGAGTGTTGATACACATATTATATATCTCTTGCTTTCGTTCAATTCATTCGTTCACGTGTTTTTCAGCGCTGCCCGAATACTTTCAGATCTATATGGAAGTCCTTTTTCATGAATGGAATGCAATAGAATAGTTGGAATTGATTAGTTAGAATGATATGAATTCCTTGAGTAGATACATACATACATACATACATATCTTCCCGCCGGGTCCCTTACGGGGTAGGCAGAGAGCACGGAGTGTCAAATATCGCTATCCTTACAGACCTGCCGCGCCTCCTCCACATTCATAAGTAGTAGTTGAGTAGATAACAGTGTGTTACCTGATTTGTTTAATACATTAAAATTCGATGTTGAAAGATAACGTGCTAGTTTTCTCGTACATTAAAATAAACAGCATTAACACATTCATCTTATTGTTTACTGTTATATTTTTATTATAATACGAAAACACGCAATTAATTTTATAAGGGTAATATGCAAAAAAAACTCCATCTTTAAGTATTCAGCGCTCTACGTTCACGTAGCGTTATTATACCTATCAACGTAGAGTGGCTATAGGGTGGCACGGTAGAGCGAACTCTATCGGCTCTTGATGCGCAAAGCACCTGTGCCACAGAATCCACTGACAGACAAAGACGCAGATAACGTGGAGCATCCCATTGGTGCATCCGTCGCCTGGCCCCGCCCACTCACCGCAGCGGCCAATCGCCGCCGTCCGCACTGATCTCGAGCGTTATCTAGTTGTCTGCCGTCTCACTTGCCACTCGCCTCTCGAGTTATTTTCAGCACGGAAAATGTGAAATGTACATATGCGATGCAATCGAGAAAGCCGGGAAATTAGTTTTGATCCGCTCCGATGGCGACCGAGATATGAGTTGTGATATTATCAGTAATTATTACACTCATATGTAGAGTTCCATGTTGCTGAGAAATATCGGTGGTACTCTGCTATTGGTAGAGATAGCGTTTTGTTAGCTCTGTGCAGTCACAAATAGATTTCATGACCATTCTCGCAATGAAGTAATTTTGAAACGTATTCTTTCTTAAAATCAAATGAAGTGTTTAATATATAAGATAACAGCATACGTACGATATAATATGTGGTAGCGATTGATACGATAATACACACACAAGCACGAATATGTTGATACAAGCGCACATTGTAAAACCAAGTCGCTTGTTCAATCAGTTTTGTTTACATAATCGACGCTTTGTCCAATGGCCACCGGCGTCGAATGTTCTCGCACCTTCGATGTGGTCATTGATAGGTATTTTAAAAATTAAACTCACAGAGGCAATGAATACATTAATCTATCAAAAGAGTGAATTATGTTGAAGTCTTCATGCAATTTTATAGAATCATCTACACGTGTCCCATGATAGTGCTCAACTTCTCCGGTAGAAAATGAAATTTGATGTTGAGCAAGGTAAATTTTATTATCATATTGTTTCAACCTATGATTGCTTTGCTTATAATAGAGCGTCCATTGGAAAAAAAATCCTAGAGAGTATTTTCAGCGGTAACCTTGTGCGAGCGTCCCCGAAACCGGCGAGAGAGAGAAGGGTGGTTGTATAAAGACAGCAGCGGGGCGCGCGGGGTAGAGGCGGCCCGGGCGAGGGTATGATTCGGGATTCTAGGGATGAGCTGCTCTCGCTTCCTCACGTTACTCAGGCACCGCTCGCCGCGGCCGACGCACATCTGACGCGGGCCGTCGCGTCACTAACGCGAGCGAACATTGCGCTGCCACACCGCATCCCTCGACCGCCGTGCACATCCCTACGCATTCCAAATTCAAATTACGCACTAATAGATTATTATTTTTTAATTCGTGAAGTGCTAAAACAATTTGATAGTTTGTACATTCTATAGTATTAGGTGTCTGTAATTGAAGCACATTATTGTGACCTAGTTCGTATGGAACCATTGTTTCGGTCTTATGAGAATTTAGTATACAATGTTTGTAACACCGGGCGATACTACTGGTGGTTACTAGTGAACGATTAATGAGACGATTTTACGCTAATGCTGTAAAAGTTCCGAAGCACTAAAATGAAGATGTCTGGTGAGTGTTTGAATACATTTTTTTAATTACATTTTTTTTTAAATATATCTTTATTTTTGTTTCCGATGCTTTTATCGTTTCATCGTTGTATACGGGTTTACACTCAAATGAGATGGCTAAGGCCATAGTCTACCATGCTGACCAAGTGCGGGTTGGCAGACTTCACGTACCATTGGAACTTTTTTGTTTTATGTGTGTAATAAATTTTCTCATTCAGTTCCACCTTATATGTTATAATATAAGTGATTAATATACATTTATTGGTACTTTGTATATACACGGTGTGCCTGTTATACAATTATTTTAATTTTAAATCTTAGTATTTGTCTTTCATAAATTGTAGCCGTCTCTGGCGTTATTTCAAATATATATTTTTAAATTAAATTTCTGCAAATTCTATATGGGGCTCTTAGTGAAGGAATTGAATTAGATATGTTTGTACAACTTTTCAAATAGATATTGATTCTAGGCGAATGTATGTGTGTGTGTATACATGTGTGCGTGTGTATAACATACATTGATACTCGCCTGTTATATGTTCATAGCATATTGTCCAAAACTATCACTAATAACTTAAATCAATATAAGGTCTATTGAATAAACATACAGTTACAATAAGACATAAGTGTTCGCAACTTATTAGTCTTATATATCTTTGCAGGTACAATTTAGATTTATTTCTTTGATTAATTTTTATATAAGAGAGTTCATGTCTGTACGATTATTCTTCACTCAGGTAACATGTTGATTAATACGCATTTATTTGTGTTATATAATAGTAGAAACAAAGAACTTCGAGATGCAGGGAGATTCATCATATTAGCCGCTTCCAACAAAGGGACACTTTAAACAAAACTTTGAACAGAACAACTTAAACTTTAAACAAAAGAAAATTAAATAAGAGAACGCTGTCGCCAGCCAATCGGAAATGATTGAAAAATAAGTAGATCAATGTCTTAATAAATTACAGTTGTGTATATTAATGTATTAGTAATATTAACATTTTTATTATGACGTATATAAACGACTATTATTCGACTATGTTAATTGCAAGGTGGATGTTTTGAAGGGTATCCATAATAAATTTAAGCGCTTAACCAAACATCATAAAAAAGGGCTAACCGTATCGGTATAATCTTAGAGCGCTATCTTATTTTCTTGAGGGTGTGCGAAAAAAGAAAAAAAAACGTTGGGATTATTTGTCTGTGGTGTGTCGGAGTAGTGTCAGCTTTGGCGGGCGCCGCCGGTTTGAATGTCTGTTTGCGTTCGATATTTAAAATGTTTAAAGGTTTGTTTACAACATGATTGCGCGAAAATGGTTTTTGTCTACGGTGATTGTAAATTGAGCGGTTTCGAATTGGTTTTGTCGAACTAGTTTTAGTGATTTCTGGTTAATATGTTATCTATATGTCTATAGTGTTCAGTTGCTCAAAAAAATAATTGTAATATATTTGAGTAGCGTTTTGTTAATAGGATCGTTTTGATATTACAATTATATTATGTAGCTTCTATCAACCCGTACGTGGTCATAATGCCAAACTATGCACTGAGCCCTTTACTTTCTTACAGAGCTGTATGTGACAATGGTACGATTAAGCTTTATGAAAGTCTTCTGTTTGATTATAAAATACGACTATTATTAATATAAAAAATCCTACGCAAACGTTCCTAGATTTGAATTTGGAATCAACTTTTGTATAACGCATAGATAGAAACATTGGTAAATGTATTAAAATCCATAAACAATTCTGATGTACCATAGACAGTATTGTATCGATTACAAGGAAAGGTTCCTTTTAAAATAAGGAATGAAGAAAAGATGGGTGTTTATATTTATAGGCTCTTATTATACTACCTATATGAGTTTGCTTAACTTTTCGAAGAATACACACGCGACGTTATATATTAGTACATCTATAAATTATATAAATAAATCAATCATTACTATATCTATCATCTTAACTATTAAATTGGTGGTATTGTACATATAATTTAGTCCGAATATTATCCGTTTTATTCAAGTCAACATTTTAACATTAAGAAAAATAACTTATATGTATTATTTTACGTAGATTTTCAATGTAGAAGACTCTCTGTACTAAGTGACTACTAAGTGACTAACTGTATAACTACTAACATCATATATTGGATTCCTACGATGTGAAAAAATAATTAAACAAAATGATTACCTACAATTTTACCAATAGGCCTATTATAGATATTGTTCTAACTTTACTATGTACTATAAATCAAGTGAGATTCAATTTCATGAAGTATCAAGATTCAATATCTTGAAGTATTGTCAAGATTCAATATCATGCGAATGAAGACGTTCTAGGTAACCTGTGCACGTTAGAATTCTGAATAACGTTTTTAAGGCGTCTGGAGCCGAAGTCTCGTTTTCTAGATTCGTTACTCTCACACATATGTACCTATTATAATTGTCATTTATTCCAACTAGCATAAGTACAATTGATACCTAAATGATATGAAAAATAACAATAATGGAAAGTTCTTTGAAATATATTCAATTCATGCTATTGTTTTATTATCGCTTTGTACAGATAACCTTAATAAAGGGGTCAATTATTTCGTAAACTTCACGAATTTATTGCCTAATTTAAATGTAAGCGTGAATAAAAATATATATTATAATTCGAGTGGTCGACTCTGTTAGATAGGTTATTTTAATTATATTAACCGCTTCGGGCTTATCATCATCGGTGTATATTGCAGTCCACAGCTGGACATAGGCCTCCTCTGATCGGTTAATAATCCCAATGCTGGGCAGGCGGGCTGGGGATCGTAGAAGACAGATCCTTGCATCGCCTGCCCTGCGGTCTGCCAGCTGCTAGGAAACTTAGTTTGGCTGGTTACACGCTATACCGCGAAATGCTAAGGATTGATTCTAAACCAATCCTTAGCAGTTGGCGATTGATCGTCTCTTATAATACTCCGCATTCCGGCCAGGGGTTCAGGGGTTTGGGTCCGGCCAATGGAATTTATCGCGTGTTTTCGATCTTTAGTTCGTTGAGAAGTCATGTGCAAGGATGGAGGTGTCTGCCCTCCGGTGGTATCATCGTATCTCGGCACCCGGTTTGATCCTGGACCAAATAATACTTATGAATATAATAGTCATATTACTCAGATAAAATAACGCCTGTAATGCCCGAAGACGTAGGCAGAGGAGTGCAGAACACTCCCACGTTTCACCGGTTGCGTTCACATTTACATTTTGACTATAATACAACAAAATTGTCCCTACACATCCGAAGCCCTTGCGGTGCGTGTGTATGAAAATAAATTGGCCATTCTCATCAGCAGCGTTTCGTAAGTTAGAAAGCACCGCTTTCTCGGAACACTATTGAACGGTCTTAAAATGAATACCTATTTAACGTTGTCGTATCTCTGATGAAGCATGCAGTTTGCACGCCCGCTTAGCGTCGCGTTTGCTCGTTGGAAAGTGTGACTGGCGAATTTGAACCTTATATTATTAGTGTTAGAGTGGCTAGGTTCTGCTCGGTGGTATGCTGATGGTAGAGTTCTGGTGTCTTTGTATGACACGTCGTGAGTGTTTTATGAGTGAGCGCGACGAGGCCGTGAACTCTTGGTGACAGTGCTCCGCGGTTGTTGTCGGTTGGCGTGTCTAAATCGTCTTAGCGCGCCGTCCGCGGACAAGCATGCGTTGAGATTTTCGAGAAGACGCAATATATCAATATACGATTCATGTGTCGAATACAAAATTTGTTGGTTTGAATAAAACAGTTTCATGTTTGTAAATATTTTTGATACAATCACGCCAGACCTTTGACGAGGTAGGTAGAGAGCGTTGAACATCAAATATCTCTATATTTAAAGAAGTTACGTGCTTCTTCTTGATTCGACTTTTCCTTCGTCTTTGAATGCTCATCCAGGAGGCTTCTGGACACAAATTTTCTATATTTCTTTCAAAAACATTGTCACTTACATACGTTCATAACTTGCCTACTCTATCTGAATATGATCTCTGTTCATAATACCGTCATATTATCAAGAACATACACATATATCGATACATTATTAGGTTAAATTAGGCACTACTTGAACTCCTGTATCTTATATCGGAATAGTTCGGCTAGTTTTAAATCTAACCGAGTTCCTTCTTCATGAAGTCTTGCCAATCGCAGCCAGGACTGGCCGGAGGTTGCACGCACGATGTTAGATATATTACTTAGTAGATCTTATAAAGATGGAATAACCAAACTCTATGCGGATTTTTATTGTTATATGCCGTTAAGGATTCCCTTTTGTAATTTGATTCCATCAAAGGTAATACGAATTTATTTACTTATATTTGATAATGGAGTGAAAAGGGATATCAATAGATTGAAATAATGTCTTAAGAATATACTCGTAAAGAGCAACACTATTTTGCCAATTATTAAATAAAAATCTAAGCCAATTATTGAATAATTTGCCTACCCCTTCGGGGTTTACAGGCGTGAAGTAACTTTACGTTACGTTTTATTAATTAAAAAAAATACACTGTTATTGTTATTACAATGACTGCCTCGTTGGTCGTGTTGGTTGCAGGTGCGACTGCCGATCGGCAGGTCCCGGGTTCGATTCCCGGATCGAACACTTCAAAATTTTCTAATTCAGATTTTCTAGTAGTGTTTCGGAGTCGGGATATGTGCCCGATGTATGGCAATAGGTTATTGTTATTATTGTGGTGTTACCATAGTCCGTCAGGTTTGTTACGGCGTCGGCACAGCAAAGCCAGTGCTAAATATATCAGATGTGCATGACTTATATAGGTATATATGAAGCTGTTCTAAGATCATAACAATAACATAAAAAATAACAACATAATTCGTATAAATTATCAGTAAACAAATGTCACGCGTGTCTCCATTCAAGCTATGTTCCGCGAATGTTATTTTAAAACTGGCTCGAGCTGAACGGAAAGCGATGTTTTAACGACGGCGCGTCGTCATTGTCCGCGCACGCAGCGCCCGCGCGCGGACCTTGTGACCAACCGCTGATTTGAAATTGAAATTCGAACGTTTACGACTGACAGTCGAAAACGACGCGTGCGACTCACCGCGATCATAGCACAAAAATGACGTCGCGGAACTTTAATTCGGTCTGTTTGATTTTCGTTAGTGACTGTAGTCCTATGTAGCTATTTCTAGAAGTGTTACTTTCAATGCAATTTGTTTCACGTGCGTTTTTTTGATACAGTCCAAAGGAAGTATTGAAAAACATAAATGAACTGAGCCGCTTTATATTTTAATTATGATTATAGATATATTGGAATTGTTTAACAGTTTGATGCAAACTGTATTCGTTGTCGTCTCCATCGAAACAATTTCGAATTAATATCATAAATTGAAATTAAAAATACATGTATGCATATTAGGTCGCTGGAATTGTTAGGCTTGTTGCACACAAAAGCGAAACTGCGATTATCGAAGTGAGCAAAGAGCTTTGAATTGTTCAGAGCTTCGAATCGATCGCGACAGGTGGTGATGGCGTGGCAACCGAGTATTTAGAGCACTCGGCGCCCGACGAACTGGCTGGCACAGAAGGACACGCTCTACATCCTGCGCGTCGTGAGCGGAAACTGCACTTTTGTGATGTAAAGCGGTTATCATTCCACTCTCGAGCGCATTGTGTCTATCGTTTGTGGAGCGTCTAATTTTATACGGCGTGTTTTTTTTGCCAGTGCCACGTGCGCTGGAAGACGCTCGGACAAGATAGGGGTTGTTTTAACATGTTTATTAGTAGCGATGGGGTGGGTTATGATTTATGGAGTGTCTCTTTCAGCTGTATTTGCTAGGGGATGCGCTTTATTGGTGACACACTTACGTGTTGTCGCGTGTAATGAATTTGTTTCCCTTTTGTAAAGCGGATGCGTTGTGAACAAATTTGTCGCGTTAGCTGCGTGTTTTATTCGTAATGATGTGTATATGCTCACTTAATTTTGTTTGGCGAATAATGTTCTTTTATTAGTCAAATTACTATATATTTTCCTGAAGTTGTTACCGAAGGCAGTGAATTCGGAAGCAATTTTATTTTTTCTGATTTGATTTAACAAAAACCTTGTTTTACCTTATAATCTTTTTGTTTTTTTTTAATATCAGACACATGATTTATTGTACGGACCTATTTGTATTTGATCAGAAGTCGTTAATAAGACCACGAAGTATTTAATTGTGTATCCTGTCAAAAGGAGATACAAATAATTTTGAGACGTAATCACAGATAAATAATGTAATCATATTTTTCAGCATGAGCCAGATTAACAATGAATGAATCAATATACTTTGACTGCCTCGTTGGTCGTGTCGGTTGCAGATGTGACTGCAGATCAAGAGGTCCCGGGTTCGATTCCCAGGTCGAACACTACAAAATTTTCTAATTTAGATTTTCTAGTAGTGGTTCGGAGTCT
>DWEI01004529.1:0-11601 GCA_018245875.1 Mysoria ambigua
CGTTCGACCCGGGAATCGAACCCGGGACCTCCCGATCGGCAGTCGCACCTGTAACCAACACGACCAACGAGGCAGTCATCTCCCAATAGTCATGATTTTTTGAGGTTTAGAAGACCTAATACATTACCCTTCTTCGGTATAAATCTCACTAATATTCTACGGATATTCTAGTAGCTGCCTCTGAATTAACCATCAATCTTTAACAATACAATGCCATTATCAAATTGTAAATTGATTCCACTTATTATAAGTAGATATCTCGTTTTACTTACTTTTATGATGGTATTCTATCAACGCCCCCGTTTTATGAATCCACGTACATCTAACGCAACCCACTCTACGCGTTAAACTACAAATTCATATACCTATACAATGCTCAGAAATTGATGTTTACGAGTTACATCGCCTGTCTCCAACGTGCGTAGGACTTGATAGTCCTATTCAAAGAATTTCGATGCTAGCGTGTCGACAACGAATTCCTCGGGACAACGCTTCGAGATTATTCGACCTGTCCAATAATCCCAATATGTATGGAACGCTGTCACACCCACGGCGTGGTTTATCAATCACGAAGGATCGATTGAATGGGATCAATGAGTGCGGTGAGCGGTGGGCGATCGGTCGACGAACTGCGCGGGCGCCGACTGCCGCTGGTGTGCTCTAATTCAATCTGGCGACAACCCACCGCACGCGGGACGGCAATCAGTTAAGCCGGTGACCATAACACTTAATCGGTATTAGACTGGTTGGATTTAATTTGATTAATTTATTTCCTACCACTCTTATTTTAAAATGTTCCATAATGTTCTCTGCACGAACTCAGAACCATCTGAATTTGAACCAGATCGAAGCTTATAATCCCCATGAAACTTGATGCAAAGTGTAAATAAGGAGTCTTCCGTCCAAGACGTTTATATTTTACAGGATTTAAGTCCACCAGTCGGACAGTATTTAAGCGGCAGTTGGCCATCCCACGCGAGCCGGGACCACGTATGTGTGTAGTGTGTTTGGTTTCCATTTCCTTTTTTCTCGAGCCTGTCTATTGTGTTGTGTTAGTGATAATTTTGTTTTGCCCGTGCGGACCGGATCTGCAAGGATGGCTCGAGTCACCTTGGATGCCGGATGCCGACATTCTGACAGAGGAGCTATCGGCCGTCAATCGTGAGAGCGTCTCGCCATATATTATAGCCGTGTGTCTGTTTGTCTTTGTGGCTGCGAGAGCCGTTTTTATTTTACGAGCATGCACGTCCGCTCCGCGAGACCTCGACCAAGGTCATCGCTACTTATAGCTGATTGAACTGTGTGCATCGATCGGAATTAATGACGTTTGTCTTCACGTTCATTCGTGTTCCTTTGCATGCGCATTTATTATTAAATATTGAAAGAGACTGGCTACACGTCGCAATATAATCGAAGTGGTCAAAGGAAGAGCTTGTCCCTAGGTCCGCAGCGGAAACAGATCAGACGCGGGCGACGCCTACGGAGTGCGCGAGTGACCGCTCTCCGCTCGTAGGCACCGAACGACGCCGTGTGACAAATTAAATTTGATTGTCTATTTCTGTAACTGCTCGCGTGAGTTCGCTTAAATTTATCTCGTCGTTTGTTCCAGGTAATGGTGGCTATTAACATCGTCACGATCATCTCAAGGTTAAAATGACTTCATCTGTAAGAAACTGAACTCTAATTATGTTTATTTGCCTAATAACCGGGCGCGTTTACAATTTCAATTATTGGTATGCAAAACGCAACTCATCGGTACATTACCTTCCATGGGGCAATATTTGGATATGCTCCGAGGTGTTCTCCTGTATGGATTGATGATAATTTATTAGAGACATCAATATTACACCAAGCGAATAATATCATCTTTCATAACCAATTGCTATAAACGTTACGGCGATACGCACAACAGTTCAATTTGTAACACTACTACTTATTTCCGCATCCGCTATTGTACTGTCCACTGCAATTTAATCATCTCTTCAAGTGACAAAATGTATTAGGGCAGTTTTACGATCACCGTCCGCTGGCGCGCCATTAAGGCCCCTCGCGTTCTTATTATAAAGTTTAAAATTCGATGAATTTTACAGTGCCTTTGATGTAGAACGGGAATATCGACAAAGACGGATGTCCGGTGCCGGTCAGGATTCGTTTCACACGCGGCGGCTCCTCGGATTGCGTCAAATGAAGACAATATCAGTTGAAATTATATTTTAACGGATTCAATAAATATTAGAAGAGGAGATTTTTTATGTAAATAAATCCGGTTTTTATGTGTAATTTTCGGGATTAAAATGATGCATTGTGGCATGTTATAAATTTCCTATATTTAATCGGAGTGTACACAAAGTATAATCTTTTATGCTATTCGTAAGAAGCTAAGCGGTGTGCGTGGCCGGGAATCCTTCCGGTCCTTTTGATATCTGTAATATGCGGCGTACGTGCATTTCAAAGGGCCAGTTTGTTTGTTTGGGTTCTTGTTGGTTGTGTAAACATTATCTCTTGTTCTGGTGTGATGCCATCTTTTTTGTATAGTTTACGTGCAACGTCCGTTTTCATCGTATCATCCAGCCGGAAGTAGTCGATTATGTAAGAAAAGACACGTCTCTCTCGGTTCCTAGGTTAAATAAAAACTTGTGTCAGCGGCCATACACCTTGAAAAGATCTTATTAACTATCATATATTAAATGGTTATATAGTATACGACTGTCTCGTTAAAATGGTACCTGGTCAAAAAATCCCTGGTTAAAATAAAATCACAACTTCTAGTAGTGGCTCCGAGTCTCAATATGTGCCTGGTGTGTGGAAATAGGCTCACCACCTAATCCATAGTGGGCCGTAAACTGGTTATACGTGGGAGAATATTATACTCCTAATATACTATCTCTTCGGGCATTACGAGCGTGATGTTACGTATATATTATATGGGTTGAATGAAATGTCAAATGCGAACGCTAATGTGTTATTTCTATTGTGCCGTTCATGTTAATCGACAATATCAAATTTTGTATTAACATAAAAATTTAAAAACTCCACACTTATGATAACCACTTCAGGATTAAAGAGTTTGAATGTATTTTCTTTCCTTTCCTTGTTCACTGAAACACAAAACATCGATGTCTTCGTAATTATTCCATGTATGTACGTATGTACGTACGTTTGTAACGCGACCAGGGAGGAGGGTACCGTTAGAGCCGTCGGCCCGGCATTCGGGGCCGGGTGCGCGGGCGCTTTGCATACAATGCCCATAGTGGACGCCGCTTGCGCAACGCCGGTCGCCGGGCCGGACGTGACGCCGGCGTGCCAAATTGTGCGCCTCTCTGTCTGCTTTTGATCGTCGGACGCGTATCGTAAGCGTTTTGCGTAATCCATATTATCATGTCGGTAAGTTGGTCTGTTTATTGTTTTACAACCATTACGTTTTCTTTTACGCCCTGCTTAGTCTTAAGGGTATTCGCACACTGCAAGGTTTAAGTTTTTGCAAGCAATGTATTTATGGATTATAGGTTTGGTGCGGTGGTTTTTTATATACACATTATACACATGATTATACATTGTGATGATGATATACATGTTAGATCACCCGCAATGAAATCGACATAAGTAATCGATGCATGACGTGTGCGTCATATTTGGGCTCATGATTCGTTCGGAGCCATAGCGTAAGGTTTCCGAACTCCTGACTCACGTTTAAGTGTTAATCGAACATGACATAACTGTAGGCTTACAACTCCGAATTTACGTCTTTGTCTTGAAGAAGTTTCATGGTCAGAGCAAGGTAGTTGAACCTTGTGAGCTTCGGTTGGCTATTGGAATATTCCAATTAGGAACAGCATGGGCGAACAGTGATAACCGAACGTTCAATTAGGAGGGCTAGCCTTGAAACGCCCATTCGATACAATGGCGGGACACTTGTGCTCCATTCATTGAACATACCGGTGCCCGGTTTCCGGTCACAGTCCATTTGTAAATTCGAACAATGGCCAGAGTACGCTATGTCGTCCTTGGAATCGTAGCACGTGATTTAACGGCCTTCCTGTCAAGTGGAAGATAATGGTCGCTCGTAATGTAATGTACCATTTTGTTTTAAGGTCACTTTTACGATAATCGTGATGTTCTGTTGCGAACGTAATTACATCGAAACATTTTTCTTAACTTAGCATTTTTGGGAGATTTAAAGGTTTTGAGTTGCGAGATGACGCAAGAAATTTGCTTTAATAAGTATCATTATGCAAATAGTGTACTGTCTACTTCATATGTGTATTGTTTACAATCGATCACATCAATTTAACATGTCAAACAATACTATATGTACAATACCTGAAGAATGGTTTTGAGACTTGGTTGCGAAATAATATCGCCGGTGCTGAACAAATGTATTGAAACGTTTGTTTCTCGCTACGCCAACGCTGATACATTGTCGTATAGGGTGTCCGAAATAAAACTCCAGTCCAACCCGTTGCGTGCCGCGCCTCTATGTCCCGCTTTTATTATTTATTTATTTATTACCTTCGGATGTTGCAAATAATGTTGTCACCGTGACATATGCTGTGTTCTTTCAGCGCACTTCGTTTTGTTCGCGACGCCGTTAAGAATGCCCGTGGTTTATTGATGGCGATTCCATACTTTTCCAGGCACTATATTTCAAAGTATGTTTTCTTTTCCCAGAAATGATCATTAATTTTTACGAAGGATAGAACGATTATCATGTTACTTCACCTAAATTTGACTTATGCAAAATTTGATTGATTGGTGTCGGTTTCATTTTTTTCCCATGTAATCCTGTTAATGGTATGAATCCATTATCTTTATTAATGGGATAGTCTTTACATATTGACGAGTGAATTACCTAATGGCTTTCGCTTCTCCTTTTTCTACACTGTGTATGTACTTATACCTAAAAAAGTGAGTAATTTGATATGATTAGCATGTAGTTGGTAGAGTTTTTTGTAAAATTGTGTTACTTCATCATTTGACCTTTTGAAAACATCTTTTGAATGGTAGAGTATTGTCGGTAATTCAACAAGAGTCACTTCAGTTCTTTCAATTACGCGAAGAGGCTGTTCTATCTATAGCATGATACTCATCATTCACTTGTCTCTTGACACCACTTCATAGTTACCCCGACCTTTATAGTTACTCAGCTTTCATTCAGTGCATTAATAAAAAATCGTTCCCATGTAATCATAATCTTTCGAAAACTACTCATCAACTGTTTTATATATTTCATGATCTAATACGTTAAAGAGAGTTACCTGGTAATATGTTGCTAGTTTATTTTTTATTTCAACAGTCTGCTTTTAATTTCGCCACAATAACTGGTGTATGCGTGTGTCGGCAATTATGATGTGCGCGTAATTGCAAGCCGATCCACGAGCGCGCGGCGGGAACGCACGCGGCGCTCCGGCCCGTCAGCGCTGTTGCAGTCCGACGGCGGGGTGGTGTGAGTTGCCGCGGCGCGTGCGAACTTGACCGTGACGAACGCGCGAAATCAGCATCTTCATATATCATGGCATTGGCAAGCGATTATCCGTTATCTTGTACAATTTCTTCGACCTTATGACTCCGTCTGCAACAACCACAAATCCGGAATTATTCGAACAGCTCACAGCAAAGATTTCCATGCCTTCTTTGATGACTATTACTTATTTGCTGTAGGTGTTATGATCCACAATACGTATCTTATAGTTATAGTTAGTAGGGTAAAGTATACAATGATTGGCCCCTTAAGTCTTACCATTGAGGTGGTATTTTTTTGTGCATAAATATTATTTCTGCTGTATGTTACAATTTTATCGGATACTCATATATTCAGGCAAAAATAAAATGTATAAAAATAAATAGTCCATATATACACAAAATGATATAAACAAAGAAATACAATTACAAACTTAATTATAAGTAACTTTTATGCGTCAAAATCTATTTTTCGAAGCTTATCTTTTTATTAAATATTTATCGACTATTTCATACTTGCTTTTGAAATAGTAATTTAAGGCAAGTTCTTAACGTCTGCCTTACGGACAGTAAGAAATTGTTTGTTCAATCAAACTTAATATGTGCCAAAAGACATAAAAGGAAAGCATTCATATTACTCAGAAAAAAGAGCCCGGGGGCCAATCATTGGGGGCGAGTGCCAACAATAGTACTGTTTCCTCTAATTACTCCCAATTCAATCTGATATATATTTTGCACTTGCTCATGATATACAATATCCCGGAAAAATTCTTTTACCCCTGCATAACAACAACTGTCTCAAAGTGAATAGACTGCAGACGGAGGGGAGTTCACACGAGCCAATTAAAACAACAAAAGGGGCTCCTCGCGTTCGCGTGACCACGCGATTCGACGGAAGCGAATTGCAAAATTTAAAATCAGTTCCCGTGCGTAGACAACGAAACGGCGAGCGGTACTTATCGCGTGTGAATGCAACGCTCCAGTTCCAACTGCGCACGCCGTTACCCGAGCCGGCCTGAATATGAGACTCGCTCATTTATATTTGTAATCATCGTTCTGAGCACAGTGCATGTATATTGCGTTGCGACGTTACTCGTCATACGATTCGTATTAAGTTACAACGACGTCCGCAAACGTCGAAATATTAAATTATTGTCTTAATCGCTTTACGTGAAATGGTCTCCAACGCTTAGACCACCCAAGCCGTTTTATAATTGCGCTCCCGCAAATAGTTTAAAGATCAGTTTGGTCCGTCGTCTGTTAAGTTGGTCTGAATAATTGTTCTTATGTGTTGTTTAAAAATTATTAGAATTAATTCTCGAAATGTTTCACATGAAAGTTATGATAATAACTAATAGGTTATTTAATACACGGTATATAACTTTATATCCACATGAAATATCTTTAGGTTCAATAAAGTTCACTGTCTATTTGTCATACGAAAGCCATGCTCTCACCGCTTCGAATTCTAGTCAAAAAACATTAAGGAAAGTTCTCGAAAGCAAGCCCATGGAATTCAATGTCTGTCGACGTTAGATCTTTCGAACGATATCCTTCAAGCCAGCAGGCTTCAACCGCCCAGCGAGATAAAGATTTATCCAGGAATGTGGATACGCGGATGGATTTTGGACCATGGTACCTGTTTTTTTTGACATTTTCTTGTTCTTCTAAATGACTAAGAAGGCTTCGTTTGTTTTATACAGAATGCGCTTATACAGATAAAGTTACCATACACCAGTTTTAATTGCTCTTATTTCTTATTTTGTAAACTAGTTTAACATTCAAATATTATGTAGCGGTACTTTTTAACAGCTTCACAAATTGTCTTTCTTTTCTGTCCATTGCACTGTTCGCTTTAATCGTCCCTACTAAATTTAAAAATAAACACACCCAAAATTGTATAGAATGTATTTATTTTAGGAATATGCCATTCTGTGTTTGAGATTCGATAAAATCTTCTCAAATATAAAATGTCAATTAGCAAGCTTATTGTTTTATGTTCTCACCGAAGTAATTATATTGCTTAAAGCATAATAGGGCCGTGTGTATTGTGTTTCGGTCTGAGATTTTTTGTGGAGCTATTGTTTCTCACTCAACGGTCAGTTCTCACGTTCATAAAAGATTATATTCCAAAATCGCACTAATCTCTTCAAATGCCTCAACATTTGTGCGAACGGATCAAATAATAATATCTACATATAAAACTTGAATTTAAACAAGGCGGAAGTTGTTAAAGACGACCTCTGATATTTGATGTGAATCGTGGTCAATGGCAACCGCTCCTTCGCGCGTTATCCAATGTCTCGTTATTTTCGTCTTGCTATTCGAAAAGTTGATTTTGGTTACTGCGATACAGGAAGTGCGTGCGAGAATTCAATCCGTCAATATGGATGCCGATATTTTATTTGTCGTGGTCTTACAACGTGTATATCGGCTGCGTCAAAATTTATCTCTTTACAATCGTCGATGGTTTACTAGAGGTTGCATAAAATGTACCTATATTTTTAACTTCAGAGCGATTTATATGTGTTGTTGGATGTCATTCGCGTGATTTACTCCATTTCTTACCGCCGCTTGACCGCCCGTTTGGGACATTTCGTATTCATTCCGCAGTCCTCGAGGTCGTTCGTCCCGGTTCTTGTCCGCTGGCTCTCATTCTTTTGCATGCCGCTGGTGGAATTCTGATTCTGTTTGCGTATTTGTATTAGCACATTAAAAGCAGAACGCCCCGTGAATTTGTATGTAACGTAATAAATCGTCTATTTCTAGACTATATATAGGTTTTATTTATGGGATTCAAGGCATATGTCGATACGTAATCTATCGTTTGATGTCAAGTTCGTTTCTTGTTGAACTATTAAAAGTTGTTTATTTTTAAATGTATTGATGATTAACGTTAATGCGTAAACATTTATAGAATATCACGTAACATTAGACTAACGATAACCGGTTAATGACACACGGAATTGTGGTAGCGATCTTAAAAACTTACGTTGTAAACTGAAGTTTCGATGTCTTCAGGCCAAAACGCATGACCGCTGTGTATGAAATTGTTGTTTTGTTAATCATCTAAATGCCACACTCTGTTTGCGATTTCTGTCGCGGATCTCAAACAATGTGTAATGGCGAAGACGCAGCTGTGAACTCTATGCGCACGCCGATCATGAGGCAGACGCGACGATGGAGGAGCGTCTTCGCCCGCTGCATGGAATTCTGATGCTGAGCCAAAACGTACACATTCCGACAGGAAGCGTTGAAAATAAAAATATTTTTGTTATATGAGCATTATATTTGTGTAAAAGGAAAAAGCTTTTGGAAAATATAAAAAGAACCCGGAGAAAACTAAAAATATCGCCTTCCCAAGTTTCTATGAATTTCTAAACTATGAGTGATTCTTTATGAAGATAACATTCGTTCTTAATGGTTATGTTATGCGTGAAGTATTCTAATATTGTCCACAACCGCTCTTTAAACTGCACACGAATACTTAACCTTTTGCATTTTATTTGCGCGCATTGTCCATTACCGCCACTGCGAGGCCCCACGGCAATTTGCATAATTGCATATTGCACATACACGCGAGGCGGAACTGTTGATGTCCTGTTTTGTAATTACGTAAATATGCTAGATGGTTAACTACGGGCAGGTACATATTTCTGTTCGGCAGCAATACGCAATAGCGTAATGGCGACGTAACACTTCTCGTTTTTCGGATACAACGCGACTGCGCCGCCTCGACTGATAAAATCAGCCCTTTATAATTTCGTGTTTCATTGGTCATGTTTATAATTCCGCTTCAACAGCAAAACAAGTTTGTTTCAAATGTTAACAGCTTTTATTAATGCGCCTTAAAATGCACATGTCCAATGCCATCGAAACGTATTCCAGCGTTCGGTATCCACTGTATTCGAATTAAGCCGGCTCCCAATTAGCAGCTCGTTCCGAGTTTTTGCATCGTTTAATCAACTGATGGCTTTGTAGGCAGCCAATTATTTCTGCGGCCTCCTTCTTGTTGTAAGTGCTTCACTGCGAACTGTAGGTGAAATGTTCGTGGGAGCATATTGACTCGTTTGTGAATATTACGAGTAGGGTAACCACGTCGAAATAATATAACCGGACAGTTTATAATATAATTTACGTACGAGTATGGATATAGCATATTTAATTTTTTATGGAAATGCGAGGTCACCTGATGGATAATGGCGATAAAAGTTCTGAATGTGATTACAATAAGGACTGAATATAATTCTACGGTTTAAAGTGATTAATGGTGTCTCTATTTTGCGTGTTTTGACCGCTCGGCATGCGGCAGGTTGGCGGATGTAGGTGTCCGCAAATATTAGCGTTTACCCAATTCTCTATCTATAGACTTGTTTGCCTTATTACCTAATCAGCTGGTTAACTTTGCATGCTATTATCAACCTGTGTAAATTCTTATTGGCTATGCTCTCTGTGGGTGGGTCATTTGTACTAGTTTTTGTGTCGTGTATTTCGAATTATCGCACCAGTTGCCAAATTTCACCGTCCGCAAGAACTAAAAAGTATCATATTTTTTATTTGGCGAGCTTTATTCCATGCATCGAACAAAACACACCAAATGTTTTATCAATGACCTCAACGATCAGTAGCACAGTCGGTTTTTTTGCCGTTTTGATTCAGAATGTATCTTAACTTCATAGATTATTTAAGATTACTGTTATTGAGGCATTAAAATTAACGACACCGTTGTAGAAAACTATCCTCGATGGGGGATTAATATTCGGTTACCTATTAAAATGTCTTCTTAATAGTGCATTCTGGAAAGTTCAACGACACGAAGCGGAGACGCTATTATTTATGAGTATGACACGAGTAATCTGAAACACGCGGTTGCGGCGAGGCTGAGGTCGCGATCGATGCGCGTGCGCTACATGAATGGACCTCCCCCCGCCCGCCGCCATCTCCGCGATCAATGGACCGCGCGTGGCGATCGATACTATGTGAATTTGATTCAAGTTACGACGCTCGACACTAATTGATATGCGGGATATTTAAACATCAGTTTAATAACTTCACGCCTGTAATCGCCAAAAGGGTAGGCAGAGAAATGCAGAACATTCCCACGGTTCCCTAGTTACGTTTACGTCCCACTATGGAATAGGTGGTGAGCCTATTGCCAACATCAGTTTAGTAATCCTATTGAGCTATTATTATTTAAAAAAAACGTAAAGAACATAACTATACGTCTATAATCCCCGACGAGTCCTGATAAGTAGTCGCACTTGCAACAAACACGACTAACGAGGCAGTCAATCTTTTATTATTTTAATGTGCCATGATTAGTTTATTAATAGCCGATAACGTGGTGACACAATCGTAATATAACGGACAAACTGACCATAGGTATCGCGACAGTTTCGTAACGCGCTCGAACCGGAGCGTGGCGCGGGCGCGTACATGGCGTCGCGACTTATCAGCGAACGGCCGCTCAGTGATAATTGTCAGTTAGATGCCCCATTACAGCTGGACGCAATCGGGTGGCCGACAGACGCGATACGCGCCGCCCACGCGCGCGCGCGCACCCAATCGCCCGTATTCACTCTCAATTGGGATCCCGGTTCATCTAACTATAAGTAACTATAGTAAGGCTTTCTCATCCGCGCCCGCGATAAACACGAATTAATAGGATCAGTAATTGCCTGTTAAATGGTAATTTAGTTTAGAAGTTTCACTGTAATGTATGTAATGTGGTAACATTTATTCTTATCAAAAACAACAGTAGGTATATTTAATAATTTCAATGTCCTATTTAAAAAAAAAATGTCATTTTGTCACGACTCGACCATTTACAATGGTGCGTCCGAAGAGTACTGGCTATATGGCGAGGTTTTTATAAGGCAAAGAAGGCCACAAAAGTGGACCAAGTCCACTGACAGTGAATGAAATATCACTAGGTCTATAATATGACAGCGGGCCCCACGCTTTTGGGTTCGGTTAAAAATGGAGCGCCATTTTAATTTCTCTCGGTCGCAATAGGCGCAGTTATTGGCGTGCCATATTAGTCGAAGACATAGACGGTGATAAAAGCTAGTCACACTGTATCCAAAATAGGAAACATGTATGTAACGTGTATGGGAACCGTACGTGTGTGTGATCGTGGCGGCT
>DWEI01004530.1:0-11601 GCA_018245875.1 Mysoria ambigua
ATGAGTTAATTTCTTAAATTTTAAATAGCTTGAATTTATCAGCATGAGTTAATTGTACTTTAGCGATGCCAACATTCGGGTATTAAGGTAAACATTTTAAAGTTTTCTTCTTGATTCCAACGTAGTATTGTCAGTGTAATTACGCGGATGACTGGGCTGGGCAATTTTTCGCACGTGTGCGGCTTAATAACACCGTTCAGGGTATGATCCAGACACCTGTCGAGTGCTCGCGGTGCGGTGCTGATAAAACGGGATCCTGCGAGGGTCTGAGCCGGTTCGTCTTTTGTGTTCTCCTTACAAAGGATTCTCTTATATATTGAAATAATATTAACTTAAGGAATGAATAGGATTTTTTATATTTTGCTGTTTACCACTTTTTTGTGTTGAGGGTTTTGTTTGTGCTACACTCGATGTTATTTATTAGCTGGCTGCTTAAATTTTGTGTAACAAAAGTGATGCATATAAAGAGATTTTTTATTAAAAATATTTCTCAACATCATGTTACGTTGTACCATTTTTTGCATGTTTATTTTTAGCTGTATGTTTCTCAATCGAAATCATCGACACCCTGCGAGATCCATCCATTTCCGTGAAACTTCAAACTTTCCCGTTCGCGGCGAGGTCAGGTGAACACGCCAATAACTCGACGTTACTTCCAACATTGTTCAATCAAGCGCTGACATCACTCAATAGATGTTTCATCAATTTTACTCAGTAAATCGTTCAATCTTGTATAAAATTCATGGGGTGTAGCTCTGAGCGGAATGATAAATAAGTCGGAGGCTCGCCCGAATATTCTCATTTACTACGTGACTTGTTTTGTGAAAGTATCTCTGATATGAGTATCGCGATAGATGGCAGCACTTGTACGTTATCTTCTCACTCGGGATTTATTGTACTATACGTTTGTAAGGTATTTAGAACACTTTTAAACTACCCACAGAAGAAAATGAGTACAGTTTGAAGAGTCAGTTAGATTCTTTACAAAATATTTCATATTTTTCTTAACATGGTTGAATAAACTACAGATTATAAGTCTAGATCTTTCAGAAAACATTCGGGATTTTAATGTCCTTCAAAGTATGGACGCACTCTTCAGAGCTAAATTCTTGGCCTAAATAATTTAAATTGCTATAAGTTTAATGGCTAAAATTTATTAGGCTAAGATTTAAATTTCCTGAATGAATTCCTGAATTTAGATTTGAATTTGAATTTAAATTTTTGATTGCCTTATTGGTCGTGGTGGATGCAAGCGCGTCAGCCGATCGAGATCCTTGCCTTGCACCTGAGATCACCATTAATAACCTAGTGGTACATTACACACACACAAAATTTAAATGATGAAAGGTAAAGTGTACTACCGTTTCAAGGATTACAGGAGTGATGTTACAAAAAAATTAAAATTAAGAAGTAGGGAATAATGAATCCTCTAATAAAGTACTTATTAAAAGAATCTTATTCTAGAAAGTGAAGTCGGTTTAAAAAATTAGAACTTTTATTAGCTAATATTTGAGTGGACTTAAGTGATTGGAACTTTCATTTCAGTTTTTACTTGAAAATGTTTGCTGTCTGCGACGAAAGCGCCGGGGACGTCGACGTTTAAGCGAGGATTAATCAATCCGACTGAAAGCCACTATTCAATGTTGGTCTAAGGCTCTGTATGCATGAAGCGTTTCGAACGTTCAACAAGAATTAGGATAAGACAAGGGTCATTTAAATAGATTCGTAATCATACTTCAATGGAAATACTCATGCGTTGATAAGGTTTATTGCGCTTATAATATTAGTTAATACCAATACTTCTATAACAATTTTGACTTCACAACCTCTCATCGCTATAGAGCGATTAAAATTATATTTACTTTCGGCTATGAATACGTTATTAGTTGTCACATTTCATTCAAATGTATGGCAATAGGCTTACCGCCTATTCCATAGTGGGACGTGACTGGTGGAACACGGGAACGGGAACACATTCCTTTGCCTACCTCTTCGGGGATTACAGGCGTGGAAGTACGTTTTGTTGTATTATTTTTTATTTAAGTAGCTTTACAACGTTACTAATAATCCCTTAAAGTTTATTAAAATGTCTAATAACTGGTTATATTTCCACTGTACAAAACTGTTGTGTAAAAAATTGTCGCCAGTAAACACGCGCGGTTTGAAGTTATGGCTTGTGCATTCTCTTCTTAACAATCAATAGACACCTAGTGATGTGAATCGGTTGCGAAATTGGCACAAATGACGTAGAAAGTTACCGACGGGAAAGATTAGTTGGTGCCGATTTTGAATTACGGAATTTATATTATTAAATAAGCAATATCTCCATCATCATGGTATCAGAAATATGGAGATTTGAAAGAACTATTTTAACAACCCATGCATATGAAACTTATTTCAGTACTATCTTAAAAACAAATTTCCGTAATCTTATTCTATTCAGTTGTGAGTTTTACAAAATTAATTACTTTTTCAATTCTGTTAACCTCGGTGACGTAATTATAAATTATGATTATAAAACTACAATAATTGTAACATAATACAAGCCATCTCTTTACGTAAATAAATTTTTAAGAGGTAGCATATTGAGGCTAAACTATAAATCGTCAAATTCGATACAAATATTGCCCATCAAACTTGAGGCCGGGAATAACAATACTGCTTTGCGAAAATCCATAGCCGGGCTTTGTATCTCATCCGTTATATTTTCTCAAAGTGAACTTTTGTGAGTGAAATTGAACTGAAATTGGGTTTCTAAACCGATTGCGAGTTAGCTCGTGACTTAGTGCTTACATCAACGTCCTAACTTAGCTTCTAAAAGCCATAACGAATAGATTTCGTTTGAATTTTGCTTAGAATATTTTTTCTTGACCTATTAAATTTGTGTAAGCCTCGTAGGCTAGATCGTAATTTTTGAAAATAGAAAAAAAAACAATATTAATCAATAGTAATGACAATATTAAGAGTTGTGTGCATTGTACCAAAATAAAGAACGAAAAATGAAAGATAAAGAAAATATCATCTTTTCATACTTCTGATCTATCCTGGTTATCGTTAATATTATATCGTCACGCTAGGTTCCTTACGAGGTAGGCAGAGCACCGAGTGTCAAATATAATTATTATTACCAGACATATCTCGACATTCTTTAAAAATGTAAGATCACGCCTGTAATACCCGAAGAGGCTATTAGAGGAGTGCAACACACTCCCACGATTCACCAGTCACCTTTACGTCCCACTACGGAATATGAGCCTATTGAGACTGGCTCGTTGCGCGTTGGTGCAGAGTGCACCCAGAATAAATATTTGTGTGATGAGCACAAGTGTTTGTTCTATGTCTGGATGTAAAAAAAATATCTATATAAGTATATATGTATTTATATGTATATATGTACATTGTTTATCAGCCGTATGGTACCATACCACAAGCTCTCTTTACGTTTGCTTCGGGATCAGAGGGCCATGTGTGAACATGTCCCGAGATATAATTAGACATTATTATTATATACCGGGTTCATATCCAGACACCCAGGCCGCTGCTACAAAATATTCTTTACTCTTTTTATACATACCCGCCGCTTAGAACACTTCTAACATACCTACCGAATGTATTTACATTGACATACGTTTTCTCACAAGCGTTCAAACTATCGAACGTATAGGGTATTCAGCGCCTAATGCGTTTTAAGAAATTATTAACAATTTCAGTTCAACAACAGCGCTTTATATGTGCAGTCGGTGTACGTTTTGAGAGCGGCGCGGCACCCGCCCAGGCTCAGTCTCAACGCCAGGTGCATGCAAATGCACCAGTCGATCTTAGTGGGCCAGGTTAGATTGGCGCGCTGCCGGCGACGGTCGGCCCGGCTTCCAGTTGCGCTCAATCGCTAAGGGTCGTTTCGTACGCGCCCTAATTGGTGCACGATCGCAGATCGCGACCAACGCTCAGATTTACTTGGCTCGCTGGCGCGTTCGAACGGAATTGACTCGGCCGGTGAGAAGCAGTTTAGTGTTGACGAAAATTTGTTAAGCTCGGTCCACGGTCATGGCGCATTGCGAGACAAAATGGATGTATGTAATATTAACGGGTTTGTTACTCTCGTAGGTCACGTGTTGGAGTGGGAACCGCGGGCGTCATAGAATGAATTCAAAGCAGTGGAAGTTGTTATAGGTATACGTAAAGATCCTAGCAGTGATTGATATCAGCGCTTTGAAGATTCAACTCAGTGGCGTGCTGTTAGAGCGGCGTGTCCAACAGTGGACGCCAAGTGGCTGATGACGTTGACGAAATAATAATATGCCACTTTTTAAATCATAAACATAGTCAAGTACAATCGTATGAAACATTTGACGATGCGTCTAAAGTTATTGCGAAATAATTTATTTATAGCCGTGTTGGTTGCAAGTGTGACTACCGCAGGTCCTGAGTTCGTATTCCTGGTCGGGCATTACTGGATTTTTCTACTTTAATTTTGTAGTTGTTACTCGGAGACTAGAAAAGTGCTCGGTGTATGGCAATAGGCTCACAAACTATTCCATAGTTGGACATAAACGTAACTAGTAAAACCCGGTATTGTACTACACTTCTCTGCTTACCTATACGGGGATTACATGCGCTATGTTACCTTTATTAATTATAAAGGCAGTACAATAGTATAAGATGAATGAAAAGCGCCATGTTTTATTGTTTGAAATCATCGGTGCGCGTCCAGATTTAAACCCAGGAGTGAATAGTAATTTTTAATTAATAAATTTGTACCGTTATACGCATGGACGAGGCTTCTGCCTTGCTGCAAAATACTACATTGTATTAGCTCGTGACCCGTGGGTCATATGAATGGCTTAACTCAATTCCTAACAAGTAACGAACACAATTTAATTGGTGCGCCGAGCGCGGATACTTCGAGATTCACGCGGCGGATGAGTTTTTATTATTTTGTTTTTTTTTTGTTTTGTAGTTCTGCACAACTCAGTTATGTAACGGGTTAATTTATCATCAGATTTGCACGTTTTATAGTTATTTCTAATGTTGAAAATTGTTTTTCGATAAAATACTGAAGATTAAGGATATTCTACCACACTAGTAAAATGCGGGCTTCTCGCGCCTCGGAGACAGATATGATGAACTTTAATATGTGCAGGTCATCTGGCAATGTTCTTTTACGACAGCAAATGATATTCAAATGTTTTTAAAGATACGTGCGCGACAGTGTTTAGGGCAAGCAGGACCGAAGTGAAACATTAAATTATAAAACATAAAATCATCACTGATATCATATATGACTTAAACATATTAAGTAAAAATCAATGTACATTCTTTGCAAATTCAGTTTTGTTGACATCGCTTTACTAATTGGCAATTTCTTATTTCCAGCAATGGAAGCCATTTGTTGGCATCGTGCCTTATCCGAGCGCGCCGGATGTGTCGACTAATGTCCGTTTCCGGAAAATGGCAGACGGAGCCGTAGTCGATGCCGAAACGCTTTCGACTCGCCCGAAAATAAAATGTATCTTACCAACTGATCTGAAAAAGATTTTGCAGATAACAAGCTCCGAAAAAAACAACATGATGTTTTCCCTAGAAATAAATGTACTTATTGTGTTTCGTTATTATATTAACGTTCAGCTAGTTTGCTAAATTAATATAACCTACGAAATAAAGTACATGATGTGGAATGAAATTTGTAAATAATTTAATTTTATACTGCAATTGTGGTGTTTGCAAAAGATTTCACTGAAATTTTAGTACATGTCTTGCCAGTTGAAATGAGCAAAATCATGTATTCAGTTACATAATCAATATTCTTCATCATTCAATACACGTATATACATATATTCGAACAATATATCTTTTAATCTTGAAATATGTGGCTTATAAAATATAATTCTAATTTTATATCGAGCACGAAATAAACACATTTTTATACACTACAAAATAAACTCGCACACATATAGACAGACGAGACGAAATAAATTTCGTGCGCTCAAGACCACAATCACGATGTCACGCGAATTTTGATCAACGCGAACGCGACCGTTGGCCTTCCGATTGGTCGCGGCGCCGTCTGTAGGAATTAAATCATACGCTGGTTGGGGTTAAGAGCGGCATTTTTCTCCGCGCATTGATCATCTTTCAACGTCGACCTGTAATGAGGTAAGACTCGTCGGTTCCGTAGACACGGCAAACATAAATCAGATAAAATTATTCACTCACGCCCATCGTGTTGCGTATTTCGATTGATGTGTTATTGTTACTCGGAATACGTTTTTTTTTTGTGACCGCGCATAGTACTCGCCGTGTACGACCGGAGCCTTACGGAATTATCAATGGATTTTGAACTCAATGCAATTTTAGATTTTGTTGCTTTCATTTTAATGCGGTTTACTTGATTCATTACAACTTAGATTCAGATTACTGTGTGTATAGTGTTATTTGTTTTATTAATATCTAGTTTATTCTATTGACGTTTAGGTAAACGTAACTTCACGCCTGTAATCCCCGAACTGGCAGGCACAGGTATAAGTTTTACCAGTTACGTTTACCTCCCGCTGTGGAATAGGTGATGCGCCTATTGCCATGTCTCGGGCACATATCCAGACTCCAAACCACTACTAGAAAATCGAAATTAGAAAATTGTGCAGTGTTCGACCCGGGAATCGAACCTGGGACCCACCGATCAGCAGTCGCACTTGCAATCAACACGATACACGAGGCAGACATTTAGTTTTATTAAAACGAAAACGAGTTTTATTAAAACTTTGTTCATTATCGTTGTTATTATTTATGATACCTATGATATGATAATATGATATTTATGATACCTCTGCCTACCTCTTTGGGGATAACAGACGTGAAGTTAAGTTTACGTTTATTATATATGATATCAACAGAGTTTGAAATTTAAAATATTTGTGAGTATATTTGTTCTGTAATATATTTGAAAATGTAGTTATTTAAAATGCTCGTAAGGTATTATCAACAGAAATAATTTTAAATGTACGAGAGTAAAACGAAAAGAAACGAAACAGAGCA
This sequence comes from Mysoria ambigua, assembly GCA_018245875.1. Lineage (NCBI taxonomy): Eukaryota > Metazoa > Arthropoda > Insecta > Lepidoptera > Hesperiidae > Mysoria > Mysoria ambigua. The sequence goes on from DWEI01004530.1 coordinate 7,033, forward strand.
TTAATTAAATGGGAAGTTATCTAAAATAATCAGTACGGAATATTGGCATTAACATGCAAAGGAAAGGTTTGCAAGCAAACAAACTGAACGCTTAATTGTTGTTCACGTTTAAAACATTAAAATTTGCAATAAAGTATACGGAAGGAGTGCGGTATAAAATTTTTCGACTGGACAACATTAAAATATGTTTGAACAAAACACGCAACTACAGCGGCGGTTAACGATTTTACGTGTCAATTAAAAATAAAGGTTTTTGTAAAAGTACTTATGCGCACTACTAAGAGCAAATAGCAAGCAATTGCTGTACTTATATTGGTTATATTGTAAATATGTATCTAAATTCATTAATATATAAAATTCATAAACTATATCTGTATCAATATCATTATGACGATCTTCAATTTTCTTATTTGAAGACAAAAAATCGTTTACTGCCTGTATTTTAGAGGTAATCAGGTAGCATATCAAAACTCAAAAGGGCTTGCTCTGATAATTTGCGCATGCAAAAAGAGCCATTTTTTGCATGCCCGAAAGAATAAAGAATGATAAACAAATATAAATGTGAGTATTAATGGATGTCAGTGCCAAGACAGAGCGGGGCTCGCCAATCATAACCAAATAATTATGTACCGGCTGATAGGAAATATCCGTGTCGGGGCGGAGCAAGAATTCATTCATTCCGTTACATTCGCTGACTCCAATTCGGGATACAAGATTCTGGCGCTGGTAGATTATGGTACGGTGCGGTCTGTCTAGGCACACGTAAATACCGTGACCGCCTATGGTCGCCCACTCGCTGCGCTATGTACCATTTTAATAATACATAATATCTTGAGACATTTCCACACACGGCCATCTGATCTCAAAGTAAGCGTCAAGAGAGCTTGTGGTATGGTAACCAGAGTATATACGTAGTTATCAAAAACTTTATTACATGAATAATCGTTATTGAAAACTTAAAGCGTATTTAATACGGTACGTTTTAATTTGCTCGCAACAATCTCGGCGTTGTATTAGAATTATGCTTGATATGTTATTTCCTTGAAGTTTTTTTTTTGTAATTCCACCGCAGCGCCGGTCGGCGGCCGTCGCCCGCGGCCGGAAGATCACTGTTATTATGTTGCTTCTGAGCTCGGCTACTTCTGCGATTGATTTTTATCGTGACGACATTATTACCCACCCGATAAAAACTAACGTTAGCTTACCGATCCATACGCTATAATTACGTAAACGCTGATAGATACTACGAATTTCTATTACGTGTTTATCTCTAATATTTTAAACATATGTACCTACATCGAGTGGATTCGATAAAAACACGACAAAAGACAGTGATATTCCTATCGAATTACACCAACGTTCAAGGTACAAAAGATTATTGCGTAATATAAAGTTCAAACGAAAAAGTTAGGTCGACCGTCGAAGCGGGGATAATCTGACAGTTTCGATCGTCGCCCGAGACGGAGCCAGACGGTTCTGCCGAAATTTACGATCCAACTTTCGCACATCACTTTCCTTATCTCACACTTTGTAATACGCCGTAATCTATGCTCCTTAAAGCGACGTTCGAGCGTCGAGTGTTATAAAAGGCAATGTTGTTGCAAAACTACCGGCGCAAGATAAAACTTATATACAGAGCGACCAATTAGTGCTAATATGTATTCATGGACGATCTGATAAGATAAAGCTGGTCGCAACGATGTTTTAGCGGTATGATTCCTGTTTAAGTACTTGTAGATCGCGCGCGCCCTGGGTGGCTTCGCTTTATCGTACACCGTTCTTAATGACAGCTATTCGGTAAAGGGCGGCTAACTCGTGGATGTGCTTTTATGATAATTAGTACAATCCAGTATTAATTCGACGGACTTTATTGGAGGTTCTTTAATCTTGCTGCTTGTATATAATGCTTATTGCCCCCGGATGGAATACGGTGTGTTTGAAACAAATTAAGTTCAGGCCAAACGCTTGGATTCACATTGTCTTAGTTATGCCTTGATTATGGGCAACTGTCAAGTATCGGGGCTGGTAAGTGATCGCTTAAAATCCATTCGATGCGATTGACGCGCGAACAATAAAGACTATAATGGTCTTAGTGGAAATAAAGATAGACGCGAAGTATCAATTTGTCTGATGGCCGCCGCGCGACTGCCGAAAATGTACTGTGTGGCGTCATTAGAGATAATCGAAGCAATTTTTCACACATTTTTTCAAGCGAGACCGAACACACTTAGAGCATAATTCATTTCCTTCAGCATGCAAGGAAGAAAATGATTGATGCTGGATGTACGATACAAGTTTTTTTTTACCGAAATTGCGACATGGTTTTATGGAGTCATTAAATATTACCCATTTACCTGTTCGTCGATGGGCCAGCAAAAAATCGTACATGTACGTACAAAAACTATAACAAATTGCTTAGTAAAAGTCGTAACAAAATTATACCGCTTGCAATGCGAAATGATGTTGAATCTGGTTAATTTGTTTGAATGTTTTATTGCAAACAATGATCAAGTTATCTTGCTTGTAGTATTTTCTTATATAAAAGCGTCTTTTATTCACATACATTGGCAATTAATCTGTTGTTGCGATTGGCCTTAGGTCATGGTGACATTTACCAACAGATGGACCATATACCTCTTTGCTAGAATTAATTAAAAAGAAATCATCAAAGTTGGCCTCCTTAGTCGTTTTGGTTGCAAGCGTGACTGTCGATCAAGGGATCCTGGGTTCAACTCCCAAGTCATGCACAATTGGATTTTTACTTAGATTTTTTAATGTCTGGATATGTGCCCCGTATATGACAACAGACTCAGAAGCTTGATATTACGTTATATTGATGAAAATTGTTTAGTTTTGAATATAACTTTTGAAAATACAAGCTACGTTATTCTTATTAACTTTTAATTTCGATTTATATTAAAATTATTAAATAAGTAACATTATGCCTGAGATGTCTGACTAGGTAGGCAAAGAAATGCAGCACAATCCTACTTTTCACAGAGACTTGAATCTATTGCGATACACTGGGCTCAATTCCAAACTCCTAGCCACTAGAAATTTTAATTAAAAAATTCTAATTATAAAAATCCAATAGTACCTACTCGTGTTTTAAACCCACCACCCACATATCAGCAATCGTAGCTCGCAATTATTTCACCAAAAAGGCAGTTTATGTATATTCTTTTGACATTTGAAACGTTCCAATTTCAAATTGTTATTACCTGCGTTCACAAAATGAACAAACTTATTCTGTCAAAATACACCGTTCCCGTTAATATAAATGTAACCTTACAAATTCGATCCGACAATTTATTCGACATTAACGCACTAAACACTGGACAACATGGAATTTACATTCTGCAATTGACATACGAGTACATTTTCTGTGAATTCAACATTCCATAGTATTGACGAGCGACGTAAACAACGGATATCGGCACGAATGTTCGAATACATGCACTAAATCACCTAGCGTGGTAATAATAAAACAGCATTGTTGGCGGGTGTCACATAAGCTTGCGAGTCGTAACTCATAGAGATTCGGGCGCGTATTCCATCTGAATTTGCATTTTGTTCGCGCGGTTTAATAATTACTTACAACGTAGAAAATATTCACACTTAACACGTCCTTTATGACGGGTTTTTGTTCTTGATTTACGATAGTTATATGGCAATAGGCTCACCACGATGGGAGTTCACTCTGCTGCATACCTCTTGACGGATTACAGACGTGATGTTATGTTTTCATTTTGATAGGAGTTTGTCGTTTTTATCTCTTCGTTTGTGATTATAACATACTGAAAGCGATGATTTATAATGATAGGTTTTTTATTTTTATGTATAATTTAATAGTGTACCGCCTTTACCGGAGAATTCATCATATTCCAATTACTTTACGTGTTTTTTCGATGTGACCAATTTACCCCCGAGATCTCAATGCTATACCCGGGAGCTCATGAAGAAGTATCTTGGCCTCGCCCGAACCTAGTCAGACTATCTTTTTATAATAACCATTTACAAAACTGGTGCATTTTCATCGTAGTAAGCGGTAACTTTAATACCAAAACTTTATATTTGTATTTCTTTCCATCGAAATGAAAAAACGGAGCGGTTTTTTTTTCAAATTTCTATAACAAAAACGAAAAAACTATCCTGTCATTTTAAAAGTTTGTTGTTCGTATTTGTATAAGCGTTTATTGGTTCGAAGTGGAGAGGCTTTCTAACTGCGACATCAACGTTCCGAATTCAAATGCCAGTACAGTTTTATATTCAGCTTCGCGTACATTCATATCAAAATTCAACATCAAACGATCAATGACGTTTATTTTAGAATTAATATCTAATCTTTGCGAAACAAGTAAACATGAATATTTGGCTTATCTTTATACCTAGTTATTATTACCCTCATTCGACACATACCCTTACGCCCTATGTTAGTCATCCGCTGCGTGAACTTATACCAAATTTATTTATGCATCTCTTATCACTCTATATCCATACAAATAAGGCTCAAAGTTGTATAACTCGGATGTATGCAGCTCTTGAAAGTAGTATGTCTCACTTCCGAGC
>DWEI01004531.1:0-11601 GCA_018245875.1 Mysoria ambigua
GTGCCCGATGCATGGCAATAGGCTCACCACCTATTACATAGTGGGACGTAAACGTAACTGGTGAATCGTGGGAATGTACTGCATTCCTCTGCCTACCTCTTCGGGGATTACAGGCGTGAAATTACGTTAATGGATATGTAAAACTATATAAGAGTGAGCGATCTTATAACGATACTCAAAAAGAATATTACAAACATGAAATGTTTTCACATTTGTGGCATCGAGTCTAGATTTGTGTCCGGTGTATGTCAATAATCTGACGTATAACTGGTGATAAGTGGGAGTGCAATCACGCTTGTGCAATGCGTCATCGGAGAATTATACGCATGATGGAAACAAACGCATGATGTTTGCATGTTGAAATAAACTAGTAAACTACACCGATTATTGCGACTAATATGTGCGTAATACCAATACGACAGATTACAATACTCCATATACAGATAATCAGAATTTGAAACTAATGAACCTCCTTTTAATTTTAAGTTTTAATAAAAAGTAAATTCTTGTCTTATCATTTCCCCATTATATTAAGTTCAACGCTTAATTAATTAAAACATACACCTTAACAGGGTACGGTTTTAAAATTAATAATTAATGCTGGCTGAAAATTCTATTTTGCAAGACGGTTCTCACTGCGTGGTGGTGCGGAGGTCGGGCTCGATGACCCGAAATAAGGCTCGGGGGTGGTATTGCATCCCCACCCCCACCCGTTGTGGGTGCGCCGACCTCTCATTCATTACGCAATAAAAGTGCACAAGAAGACTGAGTAATAATCTTTTGAAGCGCAAACACTCATTACACTATAATGCCACATGAGTTTACACTAGTTAACAATTAATATTGTTAACTAGTGTAAACTGTTTAGTAATCTAAGCGATCCCACTTACGCACGGTCGGAAGAGTCTATTTAATAAATGCTATTCTGTGTGTATTTTATAATTATATTTATTCTGTCTGAGACGCCACAAGACCTTCTGAGTTCAGTAGTGTTATTATATTACCCAAGTAATCAGGTAAACTGACATTAATAAACTGATGAAAATAGGCCTCCCACAAGGCTCTTAGCTAAGCCCGCTCTTTACTGATCTCGTCTGGTTCGACTCATACATTTCTTTAATAATGTAATCACATAGGATCATTTGAATGAAAATATTATTTTTGATGGATATAGGTTAGCTATTCACCCAGTGGTTAATAACAAGACTGCTAAAAAGAAGTCGTGTGATCGACTCCCACTCGGGAAAAATGTATATGATGAGCGCAAGTAATTTTTCTATATCTGGGTGAAAAAAAATATTACTATAAGTAAGTGCCTATATACTCGTATACAGGTAGATGTAAGGATCAAACGTGCGTCTGTAGTGAAATCGAGATATTAATTTGCCTTAAAAAAAGAAATTCTAAGAATCTACAATAATGATAACGCTGAAACACTGTTTCTATTGTTAAACTATTGATTTATACTTAAGCATTGAACTCTAGTCCAACACAAAGGGCCAAGGAGCCTCCGACTAACAATGTAGAGCTATTCAATCAGCGAAATGCCTTCTGCTTGCACCAGAGTCGAATCACTGACGCAAACCGTATTCTTGTTCGGTGAACAAAGGAAACGATGGAGAGAATTCAATTATTTAAACAAAATAAAACAATTAATTTAAATGATTAATTTAAAACAAAAGTGCAATTAAATTGCAAAGAAAATTTGAAAATCTAAAAGATAATCAAGAAATATACATTTATGTAATAAATGCAAATAAATAGAGAAGATTTAAAGTAAAAATAAATAATGAACTGTGACGTTCTAGAAATTTCTACAGAACTAAGTAAAGCTGCTCAGTTATATAATCGTACTGTAAGCATTCAAAATCTCATTTTCCGATCACTTTTTAATTTTTTTATATTATTAGTTGTTCAACAAAACACAGATTGACGATTGATGATGCTTCCGTGTCAACTATTGTATAACTATATAGTAAAGTAACGTTCCTTCACCGATCGTAGAGAACGCCAAGTACCAAAGCTCCTTAAAAAGGTTTTTTCTATGTTGATCGTTTTCTCCATATACGCAGATCTGTTTCAGTGTGTTTGTATTCAACATTAAATATCAACTGTACCTCTATCAACTTAAGAAGATACAATATAAGACGTTCCTTTATACTCTTGTAGAACAGCTAAAGGTAAGATTGCATAAATGGGCAGACTTAAAAGTCGTTCACCTATCACACGCACGAACCTGAGGTTAAAGATACCGTTCACCCCACTCGGTTATTCCAATATGAAAAACACATTTTTTTTTCATAATCAACTAATTCAATTTAAAAATAGAATGCGAATTTTCTTTGATCAAATTTTTCAATATTATCAAATTGTCTTTGTCATAATTAATAGTGTTATTTTAAATTCATTCTGTAATTTAATCTCTAGTCTTAAACAAAAATACAAATTTGGTGTTTTCTATTTAACTTTAACACCAAACAAATCGAAAGCTTGTACAAATGTAAATACAAAACAAATACAAAGAATTTAGGATAGGCTTTATAATTAAAATTTTAAAATAAAGACATATTTTTATCTCTCACCAGGTGGGATGACGATCCGACAAAGGCTGCAAGCAGAGGCTGGATGCGGCAAGCCGAGGACAGGGCGCAATGACGCTCACTAGAACAGGCCTTTGTCCACTAGTGGACTGATATAAGCTGACAATGATCATGTTTTTTTATTAAGTAGGTGCTCATAGTCTGTATAGCATGATATTATTCTTTATATAAATTATTTTTATAGTCTATTTAACATGCTATTATATTTAATATAAACGATTTCTATAAATGAAGATAGATTAACTGCCTCATAGGTGGAGTAGTTGCAAGCGCGACTGCGGATCGACTGATCCTGGGTTTGATCCCCGGCTCGGATAATATTCAATTTTTCTACTATCGATTTATTAGTAGTGTAGACACTGTGACTACACACCTCTGCATACCACTTCGGGGACAGGCCTGCTGTTGCGTTTGTATGTGAAAGTATAAAGCAATTGTTGCATAATCTACAAAGATAGGTCCATTCACCTATCAAACGCAACGAACCAGAGGTCAAAAGAACCATTCACCCTAAGGAGGAATTTCGGAACCACCCTCTTTTATGTCAATGACTCTATGATACCACTCTGCCAGACTAGTCAACGAACTGCATAGAAATCTATCTCAGTTTTAGTATAAAATTCAGGGATATATTTTTTATTGTTTGCTGAATCTTGTGCGAATTATTTAAACTCTTTGCTAACAAAATTGATATACTACTGGATGTAAATAGAGCATAGACAAATTGTTTTCTTAAATTTAATAAGTGTTGCCAGGTGACATTTTATAACTATACTCCTACTATAGGTAAATATTTAATTTTTAAATAATCGTAAAGAAAAAATTTTAAAGCCTTAAGTAGATACATTTTATATTTCCTAAAATTTTACCTAATCTCTTTAAAATTTCATGACAACTTCGAACAGCGATTAAATAGGACTACATCAAAATGACTTAATTATAAAAAGAAACAAATCTTGATCGTCCTATTTATTTATTCTGCCATCGAATGTTAGCGTGATTGATTGAAATATTTCATCTTAAGAACAAAACACGCCACATCAAAACAATAATTTGAAACAACTTATTTTATGTCGTGCTCTCTAACTGTAAACTCTAAAATCTTATCTTAACTTTTAATAACCGTCCACATAAAAATGCATAATAGAAGTTCGTTTGGGCATAAACTAAGCAAGGTGTCAGTAGTTCCAAGTGTAATATTTATCATTTTACATTGCGGACCCTCAAAAATGTATTTGACTTAACGGGTGTAAGAAACGTGGGAGTGTACGACACTACTCTACTTACCACTTTGTGGATTACAGGCGTAACGGTGCGTTTTTAAGTATGCATTTGAGTAGTATAAGATATATTTATTTCTATAGTTTCATGTAATAGTTCAAATAGTTTCATCAAAGGTTTCATTAATTTACCTCGAAGTCGGTTCATGATTAATGGCCACAATAGTTCTTCACAGATAAAGATAACAAACTCAACTCACACAAGTCATGTCTAGTTTCTTGCTAACCGCTCGCCCGCCGCAAGCTCTAAGTACTTGTAACTATGAAAACATGCAATCAACAGCTGTTTAAATTATTTAACCTTTTGCGTGTTTATACCATTTTTTTATTTAATCATTTTTTTATTCCCATTTCCTATTAATATTTTTAACCTAACTTGTTTTCACTCAGGACAGTAACATATGTGTTAAAGAAAAATTATATTTATTCAACTTATTACATGGAATTGTTACCAACGACGAAAATACTCAACGCTTTACGTCTCCCCCCTTTAGGTGGCTGTTCACACGACTTTTTTTGCAGACTTTACTTTTCATACCAAGTTTTATAATAGCATCTAATAGCAAAACCGTCAACTTGGGCCCTGTAAGGAGCAATTTATCGCTCAACCGAATCTTAAATCATATGCATTCTTATTCAAGGTATATATGAAAGAAAATTGTTACGACAATTTTCGCTTGGCTAGTCTGTGGTGGCATAATCTATAAGTCTCGATGTAGTCAGAGCTTTGCAAGGTCTGCGCACTGCGTCCTCGCTCCCGATCCAGGTTATCAACACCAACCCACAACACACCCCGCCAGCTCCAGCTCTCCCCACGGTGCACGGAATCTGTTATTATACGGAGCTTCTAATTTAACTGAGAACATGGCTCTGAAATCTTTTAAAAACATTAATATGATTTCAAAGTTGGTTATGTTAGGATCCATTTCGAAGTGAAATCCTTCTATTGGGTATTGAATTGCAAATTGAATTTTTGTATAATACGATATCGAGTATAAACCGATTTATTTACTTAGTAATCATCATTAACAGTTTCAAATTAGCCATAATAAATGTATCATGGAATATATTCATATTTCCACTGATAATGCCTAGTTTTTCTTGCAGCTGCGAATGCCTTGAATATTCTCCATCATTCTGTTGCAGTGTTAAGCACGCTACGAGTCAGTATCTACCCTGTTTTTCATATAGTTTTTAATCAGCTTTGACTACTTCGACAATTCATGATTTTTAACAAACGAAGTAATCGCTTAAAGTAAACAAGGTTCCTAAAAAGTTAACCAGTGACGGTGACCCATTCTAGGGTCGACTGTATCCGAAGTTAATTTGAAAACTGCTTGCATTGTAAAACCACGTCATAGCTACGAGAGTTTCGACAAACTTAATGTACACAATAATTTAATGCTTTACATATTTAACGCCTCGTCGGTCGGGTTGGTTGCAAGCACAACTGGCGATCCAAAAGACCTGGGTTCAAATCCTGAGTCGTGCACTAATGAATTTTTCGTAAAAAAGTAACTTCACACCCTTAATGCCCAATGATTTTTTCTAACATGGATAAACTGATGGCGCCGGCTCCGTAAAGATATGTGCCCGGTATATGGCAATAGGCTAATTCCTCATTATATAGTGAATCATAAAGGTAAATGGTGAAGCGTGGGAAGTATATTGCACTCCTCTGCCTACCTCTTACGTATGTACAATTAATATTGGAACTTTGTTATCTAGAGTCGCAAATATTATAACAACTCTAACTACGATATCTCTACTGTTTTCGGGCGACTCCTGTTTCGACGTACGTAATGTCAACCGAATCAACAGTTGTGAAAGCACAGTCATACAAAACGTCGCTGTGAATTTTAAGTTTCAAGAGTTCGATACGATATGGTAAAATACTTTATCATTTGCGATCGTCACAATATTGTCACGCCCCGTCCATCACAGTGCGAGCAGGGAGCATAACACTATAAATTCTTTCAAACATACCTAACCGGACCAGTCAGAATGCTTCTTTTTTAATTATATTTTTTCATGTACATTTTTTTAAAATAAATTTTAACCGTCATCAGAACAAGTCATTTATAATTGGAGAATTAATTGTTACAAGGCCCATTTATCAACGCCTCTTGAGGGTTATTAGATAATATTACCAGTATCTCATAGATCATAACAAGGCCGTAAAATATTTCACTGCGGAGTCGTGAGGCGCTGTGTTCCGTCACCGCTGATAAACGTTGCATAAAAGTGAAACAAGTTTTTAATAATCTTTTACTTTTGTTTCTACGAGATCCGCATGCTTGACCGTGCGTTTTTATATTACATATAATTAATGAACATAAAAACCATACAGAAGTTAATATGCGTTTCTCCATACCTGTAACAGATTACGTCTATTCTGAGCGGCCATTTTTATTTGAGGTCCGTCACAGGTGTGTTAATATTACTGCCAATTTAACGGGAACACCTCATAAGAAGTATTCTTCTGTTACAGGAAAGACATCTTCATAATTTACTACATTTTTAAGTGAATATGATAGTGCTGTTTTAATTCTTTACCCAGTAAAACTTCCTCAGCTGCAGCGACAAACTCTCAATCTTCATATGAACTCAATAGTGCCTACCTTGCGTGTGCTAGTACCTAGCATATACCTCAAATGTTACAATGTCCGTTAATCCGCACTAGATAATATTGCCTCATATGATAGTTTGCTTTCATTTACCAGTCGATTGTATAGAAAGTTACAATGGTAAAGTAAACATGCCCGAAGTGAACGTGGTACGGGGACTGGATTGACGCAGTCCACTTAGCTCTGTCGCGCCTCCTTTGAGGGTAGGGGCGAGGGGTGAAATGTGTTGATAGTCGTGAAGAGCTCCCGATTGTAACAAGTGGACTTGCTTAAATGTTATTTCAGTCGATAGTTTTATTATCGTTATCTAATATTACATTCGACTGTAATTAATTATGATTTCTTGTTCACCCATTGGGATTTCACATATGTGTCATTTCCACAGAAATAATGATTGAGGATTTATAAATTAATAATACACAATCGTAAGAGTAGTGTCTAATCTAATCGGTAATAAAGCGCAAGATGCACGGTCAACTTCTTCTTTCGGACAACACAAGTGGTATTATATCATTTTACTTACTCACATTTAAAATAAATGTCAAATATCTTAAAATTGAATATGCCTGCTATCATGTGACTGACACGGGCGTGTTAGAATAATGACGAAAATAATTACCCATAATCATACCCATTATCGGTTTGTGTTCTGGTGGCATCGTGCGATTGCATTGCGTTATTGCATGACAACGGCCGGGATATGCGTGTCGCTGCAACGTGAATAACAGAGTATAAAGGATTCATGGAAAAGCGATTGTACAAAAAGCTCCAACGTTTTGTTCAGTACCATTATTATTTAGAAGTATCGTTAGTATTATTTTCAGGTATGTTATGAGTCCCCGGTATCAGCCTGCATGTATAAAGTGATATTTGCCTCTCGATGCTTCCCGCCTACCCATAGAGGATGTGGTATGATAATAAAATAATTAAATAGTTCCAGCAAAAACAGCGACGTTCGTGAGCTTTTGACGTTAGCATGCAAAGCGACATTCCGTCTTAGTCGACTCCAGTAAACAATGTGCAAGGAAAAATATGATTATCATTGTTTTTGTGTTTAAGCATTTAAATATTTAAGTTTCAAATATAGCAGTAATATGAGTAATGCTCTTTACCTTATTAATGCAATTATATTATTTTATTGGATTTATTATTACCGTAATGAATTATAATTCGCTCTCTAATTAAATTCCGCCACTATTTATGTAGTTAACACACTGCTCCTTGATTATTATTAATTTAATAATGACATGTTTTATATGATGTGCTTTGAAATGTTATTTATAAATAATACATTTCCAATGTATACTTTGAACGTTACAAGAGTGAAGTATCTACTTATTACGAACGTGATTTTGTTTCAAAAGATAAGATTATTTCTTCTTATTGAGTGAGAGTTCCTAAATTAAAATAGCTTTATACAATAGCTGACTGCCTCGCTGGTCGTGTTGGTAAGAAGTGCGACTGCTGATCGGGAGGTCCCGAGTTTGATTCACCGGTGGAACGCTACAAAAAATTTCTAATTTAGATTTTCTTTTAGTGGTTCGGAGCCTGGATATGTGCCCGATACATCCCAACAGGCTCACCACATATTTCATATTCTTTATACAATATATATATTGTACCTATTTAAAAAGGAAATTTTCAAATGAATGTATTCCAAAAAAGTAGACAGAGGAATGTACAGACATTCACATGTCTTACCTGTGGTAAGAATGTGGTAATGAATTAAATAAAATAAACGTTTTGTTTTTACAGAAAAGTATTTTTACGAAATAACTACTGACTATAAGCCAATTGAAATTGCAACATATTGAACACAGTTAACACAGTCAGTTAGATTGTCCAAATCTGACATAAAACATTTATTTTTATTTAATATAAAATTGTAAACTTAAAAAACTGAAGTACAAAGACGAATATCATTTAAACTTTGATAGAAATGTCGGGCCTATTGCGCTGTAAATTTTTTCATACAATGTGCGAACATATTATGCCATAACTATAGACGTTATCACTATTATTGATTTATAGGTAATTAAGTTCATAAATGTCATTGTTAACTAAGCGACATTACACGCTACGACTTGCCATGCTTTTTGCACACGTTTAGTGTTAAGCGTTATTGTTAGGCTTTATGGGAAGGCTGTATCATGCCGCATCGATTAACATACAAATGGGTTTTGTATCAAATGGACATCGAGTCCACCTGAAGGAGCAGTTTACATAACTTTGCAACGTCATTATGTTACTTCTAAAGTTATATCAGGGGCCTTGTGATAGTAGTAAGTCCTAGAATTTTAATTACACCACAGGTTTACCAAAAACGGTTCATCATTAATGAATTAACTGATAATAGAAGAGGCCCCGTTATACTAAATCTTTAATAAATGTAGCGCAGAAATGAACACTAAGTCAAAAGTGGTATTTAAATTCACCTCGCACGACAAACAGCGACATTAATTTGATTAGAGGCAGTAATTATCATCCATAATTATCATCGTTTATACTTTTACTGATGGATTGTTCTACACAAATCTTTTACCTAGAAGGTTAAGATTAGCCTGCCACGCTGTCCAAATACAATCCGCATTTGGAAAGCGTGGCCCGCCAGGCCATGATGTTATCTATATACATGTTTGTAGATACATTTTTAATCTTCAAATGCGTATAAATATCATAGCTAGCATTACCTAAAGTCGCGTGTAGCAGGAGCGGGTACTCAGAGCTGCGTGACTCGCGCGGAGCGTATTTAATGGACGGACAGACGACGCCTTTATTAAAAAACTATCACGAAATGCTATTTCGTAAAAAAAACAACTCCTTCATAATACACTTGTATTTGAAACAACGGTTACCTTATACACAATTGTCTAGTGTTCTTGTGTTTGAAACCTTTAAGACTAAGTACAAACGGCTTATTGAATAAACCATTCTGATACCGTATACATTTTAATGTACTATTATTTTATCGATGAGTATTTCACAAAAAGCCAATAAAAATTTATTGTTACGTAGTGGAGCATGTATAAAACGTATATAAACAACAAAGCGATGTAATTGCTGAACACATCAAAGTTTAAACATTCACGGTATCGCAACCCTTCAAAGATATGAAGTTCATCGACAGTTAAACAACAAATAAATCATGATATTCCATTTTCAAATACACCGTGATATTCAGTTAGGTGACTTACATAAAATACATGTAGTTGAAACTGTATTTATGCAATCGGTAGATCCTAAAACATCGCAGGGCACCCGTCACAAAGGGTTGCATGTTGGGGTATTCGTGACTGGAGCGCAGCGCACGAGTACGGAGTTAATGCTTGGTGACGACGCGCTTATTCTGAAAAGTGACATGAAAATATCGCTCCACGAAATATAATGCAACGACGCTCGGCTTTAGACGCAGTGCTGTTGCTGTTTTCTTTATATAAAAATAAGCACAAGAAAATATCATCCAGAGTTAGGTACTCTTATTTTCTATGTAAATAATCATAGTTTAAAATTTCACGACATAAGTTATCGGAGGCAATTAACGATACAATTGAATGAATATAGACATATTTTCACATATAACACCCCCAAAGCCAGATTTATGTTTAGTTAACTGTTTATATCTAAAGTTGTTTGAGCGTGGCGTCAGTGCCGCCAGTGAGGACATTTGCCTTTGTAATACAAATACATAAAATGTGATATATAAAACAGTTCAGTGGGTGCTTAGAAAGAACGCTCGCTGGAAGCATGCAATCATAGCAATGATTGCAATATTGCATGACACCCACCCGACACCCACATCGCCGCACCAAATTTAAACTTTTTACCAGCTCAAACGTAATGTTCGTTCGCCCCCGCTTCGGTCATACGGAACGGGGGCCTCGAGCACAGATTAATAAGCGTTATTTGTTTTTTATATGTTATAAAACACCCTGTCACCCAAATAACACTACCCGACTATTCTAATAAAACGATTAAATGTAATCATTTATTTAAACTCATTTATTCAAAACTTTACGAAAGTTTTTGAAAATCTGAAAAGGTCTTGGCTACTGGGAAGAGTTACTTAATGGCTCAAATACCTAAATCATCTAATCATCCTTAATAGGTATTTGAAAATAGAGAATGTATGAATGAATATTTAAAATGTAAATATTGTCCTAAATTCATAACGGGGAATATTGAATGAGCAATTTCGAATAAAAGCACTTAGCAACAGCTGGGCTTCGTAAGTAAAGGACTAAACAGTATTCAGCAGTTTGATGCGTTATTGGGACATTAACATCTCGTTGGGTCACTCAGTTCATGTAGACCCAACCCGTACGGCGACCGTCATTATTTTGTCAATTCACCATAAAATAATCACAATTGCTAGTTTCTCGCGATTTGATACAAATCTTTATCTATTACTGACGTGTAATCCTTGCGAACTTCGTGTTTGAAGTACTATTGATTTCTTTAACGGGACAATAATGTATAAAATGAAAGGTCGCGAATTACCAACATACCTGTCGGCCGGTGCGTTGAGTTCAGTCGATATACGTCGTTAAGTTGCGTGCCGTCTGAGGCTCATTGTATTCATGTCAACACTGATATTTAAAAGTGACAGGACTATTCTTTGAGTTCCTAGCCGCTAACGACGATATACTCGTAGAAGGGAAAGGAAATCGCAAAGACAAATAAATTTTAAATAAGCAGTTATGATATTGATCGTTTTATTGCTACATATGGGACTCATTTCATACTATGAGGGTTTAAAGCTGTAGTCTACCGCGCTGGATGAGTGCTCGAACAAAAATCTTAACGTAACATCACGGCTGTTATCCTAAAAGAGAGTGAGCAGAGGACTGTGGTACACTCAGGTTTCACCAGGTATATATACATACGTCCCCTTTTGGAATAGGTCGTGACTTTGTTGCCATACACCGGGCACATATTCAAACTCCGAACTGCTAGTAGAAAATCTGAGCTAACAAAATTCAATAGCGCCCGTCCCGGTTTTTGACCCTGGGACCTATCGACCACCTATTACATAGTGGGACGTAAACGTAACCGGTGAAACGTGGGAGTGTTCTGCATTCCTCTGCCTACCTCTTC
>DWEI01004532.1:0-11600 GCA_018245875.1 Mysoria ambigua
GCACCTCTTAAAAATGTGCGTTTTAAGTTTAAATATCACTTGCTATTACGGTGAAGGAAAACATCGTAAGGAAACCTCTAAAGAAAGAGCTCTAAAAAAAAAATTGTTCTCTAAGGTGTGTGAAGTCTGCCAACTCGCACTTGGCCAGCGTGGCAGACTACGGCCTAACCCTCTCATTATGAGAGGAGACGCATGTTCCAGCAGTGGAACGATAGAAGGGTTGATATCAATCAATCAATCAATCAATCAATCAATCAATCAATCAATCAATCAAAAGTATCTCGGAACATGGATATGCGCTCGGTGTACGACAATACGCTCACCATCTATTTTATGATGGAACATATCTTAACCACAGATACTTGGGAGTGTACTACATCCCTCTCCTGCCCTTTTGCGGGGAGATACAGGTGTGATATTGCGCACGGATTTGAAATCAATACCTGTTTTCTATAATAACGTTGAAAGTTCCATTTCAGTGAAGGGCAAAGTCAATTAGCGTGTGTAACTTTCAGAATGTTCAGCGTTCAACGGGCATACGGTATTTTTGCGTCCGGAGCGGCCGCCTTTCCTATATAAACGATCCTTCTCGAGGTGACTTGGGTTCGATCCTTGGTTTGAGTACTATTCAGGTTTTCTAACTATAAATTGCTAGTAGCAGGTCGAACCCAAGTTCGTATCCAAGCGTTAAAAATATGCTCTCATATTGAATGGCGCGTATGGCATAACTGGTAATTTAGGTGTGTAAGTCGCTCTGGAGCGTAGTGCGACCGCTTCGGTGTAACACAGGCGCGATGAAACGTAACACGCGGTCCTGCCCGTGTCGATTGAAACATCGGCCCCGCCCTCGTCACACGACGCCAGCCCTCGTACATCGCGCTTCGCTATCACGCGAGCTGAATATTCATGAACGCCGGACGACACGGGATTGCGCGGGCCGATATTTAATCGGATCCGTAGCGTGGGAACGTCTCTGCGTTCGCTTTCACCAGAGCGCTCCGTCGTAGCCAGGCACAGTCCACCTGAATACCAGACGATCGTGATACGCACAAATTGACGGCACAGCGACTGCGACAATTGGGGGCCGGTGGCGCCGGCACGCGATGCCCGTTCGTGGAATAGTTATAATGACGTTATTCCTAGTAGTAGTATTATTATTAGGGCAAGAAACGTAGATATCTCTGTCCACCCACGGCGTGATTGCGTTATGAATCTGATTATTACACGTTCCTTCATTGATAATAAAAAAATGATAATAATGATAATAAAACATATAACTTCACGAATGTAATTCACGAAGACATGTTTTTTTTCATGTACCACCAATGATGTTTGTTTCACTGTGAAATAGAAATAGGTGGTGAGTAAACACCGGGCACATTTCTAAACTCCAAGCCACAATTAGAAAGACTAAATTGGAGAATCCAATAATGCTCAACCTGGGATTTGAACCCAGGACAATGATCACGACACGACCAACGGGACAGGCTAGTGATTCACACTTGATCTTCAACCGGCCGGGAGCTCTGGATTCAGTCAACCTCTATTTTTACAAATTAATACATTTTAATATTTTGATATTGATTGCTATGTCGATGAAGGAAAACATCATAGGGATATCTATACCCAGAATTATCTATGATGTTCTCTGAGCCCAATTTGCAGTCCGCCAATCTGTACTTGTCGAGCGTGACAAACTATGAACTCAATTCGAATCCAACATTGAACTTTTTATGCAACTGTCATGTGATAAAAGAGTGGAATTCAGAAGTCAGTGTCATATTATTGTTAAAAAATGTAGGTAGGTATTCATTGCAGTGGTCGTTACAAACATAATCGATTTCATTGCAATCGGCCCATTCGATTATACCTCGGTGCAAGTGTCAGTGTAGTACAGGAAATTAGTGGAAGTAATCGGTTGGCGTTGGCAAGCAGTGCTCATCATCATTACCGTAATTATCAACCTGTCAAAATACATTGACAACATAGGGTGGACAGGGGGGGGGGGGGTTTCTCATAAAACCCCACGTCACGTGACGAAGTTAGTATGAGGTTTGAGCCTAGTATATATTACGCTTGTCTAGACAGTGTCTATTCACGTTTGTTTTAAACGGTTCCAGAAAATTCGAATAGGGAAGCGGACATCGGCGGGAAGCGTACTCTTTCGCAGCAAATAGCAAAGACTATTTAGCGATGCGCTTCGCTCTGCTTGTGTCCCTCAACATTTATCATTAACACTATTGAAATATCGATGTCCATATGATGGGTCGAATTGACCCAATTCGATTGCATTGTGTTCACTCGATACGCACTAAACGCAATTGACAGCTGCGAAGAGTTAGCGCAACGGTGGCCACACGCGAGGCTGATTATTTGCACGCGATCTCCTCAAAACTGATTCAATTAATATCGAGTTTCGATGTTTGATGAAGTGGAGTATTATTGATTACTTCTGCAAAACCTTCTTTGACTGCCTCGTTGGTCTGGTGGTTGCAAGGGCGACTGCCGCTAAGCCTCTGGTGCAGCTCATCGAACATCATAAAATACACCATTTGATTTCCTCGAGCAATATCGTGCTTAGGAATCTATTCTGCTGTACGCTCAGTTTTATCCGGTTATGTTATACGTCATATGTAATAGGGAGTTAGTCTATTGCCATACATCATCATCCTATATCAGTCTACCGTTGGATAATAAGCTTCCCCCAAAGACCGCAGAACAGTTGGCACGAATCTAAAATCGGTGCTACTCCTGAAAATCTCAAGTTACATAAACCTAATAATGAGCTTGGCCTGATCCGGATATCGAAATTGGGATCTCCCTATGAGCATTCGCCCTACCGACCGATGAACAGACGAGGCAGTTTTGATACAAACGATACGTAGGTACATTTTCGATTTGTGTACAATCCAAACGAGCCGTCCAACCGAGGGACAGTTTTCTTTTGACGTCACCGCCGCCGGACCGTGACCAGCGACCCGAATGCGCTCGCACGTCGAACTGCGCACGCGATGAATATCTGACGATGATCGTTGTATCGCGATGGTGTTCAGTTTAGCTCTTTACATGGCGTAGATTGGCATGAACCATTTTGCACGGCAGCGAAACGTTCATCCACGCGTGTGTGCGTCGAGGCAATGGTTGGATGAAACGAGGACAAAGCGGAAGGCGTACGTGGACGGCCGCGGGTGGGCGCCTAGGGCGGCTAAGATTCACCACCTGTCGTGTGTCAGGTCGCGGAGTGATGGGGAATTCAGACGTTCAGACGGGCCCGAAACTGGCGGGCTCGTTTTAATAGTGGGACGTATGTAGAAGAAACGCGGCAGATTTGTCGGAATACAGATATTTGATGTTTTTAGGTATTTTCTGCCTTCTCGCCGTAAATATACGTGTGTATGGTATTGTTGTTGAAGTTTGTTGGGTGCTGTTGTTGAGTTTCCTGTCTTAAGCCGACGTGTTCACATTACAAGAGATCGAGTTTCCTATGTTAAATTAATGTGTTAATATTGCAAGTAAAAACCTCCATCGGTTGCGCTGTCATGAAAATTTTATGGAACATAACCTCTATAGAAATAAAAGTAATTTTCTAATTGGAAATGTTCTTTAGAAAACCTTATGAAAACCATCGTAATGTTTATTATTCTTTTAACAGGACGAAAGAGAGGGCGCGGGGCGTCAAGACGGCGCCGTGCTGCCCAATACTATGGAGGTGAGCGATGTTGCTACGTTATGATTGACACCCTTCGCTGCTGTCGAGCACGGCATGTTACCAAAATTTACGGCTGCCACTGAATTATTGTAACATTAGAATTTTCTATTCAGTGACATCAAGTATCGATGTGGGGCAAGGGTACAGCTCTCGTACTAATTCGTATGAATGTGTGCGTATCGTGAGTTTATTTCCCTGCACTTCTTAGTAATTTGTGAGGTGACCGGCGACACATTTGCCGCTATGGCTGGAAAATCTAACGAATGCATATTCGTGACGGTGATACATTTTGATGGCAATGAGAGTTAGTGTGAATGAGAGTTAGTAATTTGATGGCGATGAGAGTTAGAATGAGAGAGAGAGAGTAGTGGTCAGTCTGTCGAATGTTCTTTAACTGCCTATAAGGTTTAAGAACAGTTTTAAAATTAGTTCCCTACCGATAAAAACATTACGCTTCACGTGCACTGCTAAGTGTGGTAACAGTATTGGGAGTTTTCTACTACTAATCTGCCGGCTGAGTTGTGATTACAGATTTATTTATGAAGTGTTTATTAAATACCAATTAATGTGCACGTAAAATGGACTTAATATCACTAGCATTCTCTTCAGCCGTCATGCCCAGCGTGGAGATTGTGACAGAAATCTGCTCAGGGGAGGCCAATGTCCAATTGAAGATTTGAGCAGGCTGATGATATACAAATAATATATGGCGAAATAAAATCACAACACAATTTTATGAGATGAACAATTAGCAACACGCAGTATTCAATGCGAAACATGAAATGTAAAGTTACCAAATACATATAATTATGTTGTATCGTAACGGTGCCTAAACAATTCGATGAACCACTTTAAAATCGAACATTCTCGAACGCGCCATTCCCAAAACCGTATCTAGAGAACACCACTAACAACACGACGGTCGCCCGACGGTGGATTGTCGTAATAGTTACATGTTTAATATCCTCCGCCGGTGCGCAGTCATCTTAATGGAGTGGTGATATATAATATCGTGGATAAGGGACTTAAGCGGTGGCCATTTGTAAACACTCCCGATAGGGCCTAATGGCCGCGTGTGTAATTGTTCCATTCATTTGTCAATTGGCCGTTTTGCACTGAGCGTGTACAGTTTGAGAATCGGGTCATATTGGTGGGTTACCGTGAGTGGGTATTCGTGTCGTTGGGTTCGGTTTACCTTTTTTGGTGCAATGTGGTGTGATGGTTGTTGCACCTCAGTGGTTCAACGTTGGTCGACGTCGACGCTTTGTCTATCCGATCTTAATTAAATATTATCATCACCCATTTGCGGTTTTATGTTTTTTTTTAATGCTCGTTTTAAAGATTTTGTACCATTCGTTCGGTCAAGAAGAACGTAGATAATAATAATGACACCCGCATACCTCGGAACTCTCAGTGATATCTTCAGTGCGTGTGTAGTCTTTCTAAGTCGCGTGACGGCGTAGCAGACTTTTCCCTATTTCATACGTATTTATTCTGTCAGGATTTCTTGTCCAACGGTGAACGGCGAAGAAAACACAATAATTGCACTGTAGATATTGGTAATTACACTGTACAGTAATATATAATGACATTTTTATAAATATAATTACAGTCTCCAGAATATAGATACATTTAAATATATCATATATCACATTAGCGATAATGGCGCCTGTGGCAGACTTATTTTTTTTTGTTTTTTTATTATGTATGAAAAAATCCTTTGTTTCTTGTTCTTTTCATTTCTGTTCACCGTTCAATGTGTAATGAGGTATATGTATTGTACATCCACGCGCGACCGAGAATCGAACCCGGCACCGCACCGCACGGTCGCGGCGGGCGACGGTGCGGTGCAGGTCGGTCGCCCGTCGAGCGCCGCCGACGGCGTGCGACGGGTGAAGTTGTCGCATTTAATATAAACATTCGCCCGCTACAGTTCACCGCGTACTTAATTGATCCATTGATTTGTCACTTATCCGCTACCATCTGCGATCTGATATTTTAGAAAGCTCTGCGCCGTTGTGTGTGTGTGTTCACTATACCTATATATATACATGTAAGAGGCTGTGATGATGTTATTTTGAATTCGGGAAAAATGAAGATTTTCATTTCGTCAACGTTACATGGTTATGCAAGGTATGTTCTATCATTATATAATAACAGAGCAATCGTATCGTATCGCATCGTGGCATTGGTTACTGCTATTTCATTGGCCAGTATTACAGGGATTACAGGCGTGAAGTTACGTTTTTTTTTTTTCATTGGCCAGTGTCGGTTGGATTGTTTGCACGCCCTGGAGAAGATATTGCAAACATAGCTAGTGTCCTCGCGATGTTTTCCTTCAACGTTAGGGCGAATGAAATAATAACAGGATATAATATCACATCTTATTTACGGAAGGGCGAGGCATAGCTGTGTGGTACATCCCCACGTTTCATCAGTTACGCGAACATCTTACGGAAATTGCACGTCGACTTACTGCCGTACACCGAGCAGATTCCGAACTTCACACTGGGAATGCACAAATCATGCTGTCGCATATTGTCAACGGTAGAAGAACGTCTGCTATATTGATATAAAACCGATGGTCTTATATCTCATATCACAATGGCTGATGACGATGAGGATGATGACGAAAGCACTTCATGGCATCGTCATCAGCTTAACAAAACATTAGACCTACATATGTATGTATATTCAGAACATCGACTGTCGTTATTAAACTGGAATCCTGGGCACACGAATCGATTCTGGAATTATAGCTGAATTTCGATGTAACGGCCGCAGCCGCGGGCGCAGCCGCTGCGGCGCGGCGGGGGGCGGCGCGGCGGGGCGCGGCGCCGAGGTCGCCGCGACAGCAGGCGGACACGAGCTCGGAATGTAATTAAATCGTGTAACCCATAAATCACGGCCGGTGGCGTAGGATCCTGTTGTATGACAAACGTCAGACGTGTAACCCGCGCCTATAAATTAATCGTTCGCGGCGTCATAATTCGGCGTCATAGTTCTTCGATTTTGAATTTATGCGTCCTTCATATTTATGGCAACAGACTTCGCCCCTTCCAAATAACATATATTGTAAATACTGAAACGTGGAGTACTACAACCCCGTCGGAGTAATATAGGTGTGATGCTTCGCTGATTGCTGCTTTAACGCGACGATATTCTTGTATAGTAAAAATATGTAAGACATTTTATACGTGACTGTACCATATCCTCATTGTCAATGTTGCTGTTGGTCGATTTGATCGTCCAATTTGTATATACAGAGATCTTTTGATCATCAACTTTAACAAGTATGAGCATAGCCGAAATTCTACAGTGTTACGAGCCTATGCAGTAATTGGTATGCCATACACTGGGCATAAATCCAAACGCAGAGCAATGTCATCGATATTAAATGTTTTTAATTGGTTTATAGTAAACGCATATCAAACTATTGATTGCCTCGTTGGTCGTGTTGGTTGCAAGCGCGACAATCGATTAGGAGGTCCTATACCGGGCCAGGCCTTACTGAATTTTTCTAATTTAAATTGTAACTTCATGCATGTAATTCCCGAAGAGGTAGGAATACAGAACATTGCCACGTTTCACCGGTTACGTTTACGTCCCACTATATAATAAGTTGTGAGCCTATTGCCATGCATCGGGCACATATCCAGACTCCGAACCACTACTAGAAAATCTAAATTAGTATTTAATATTTTCTTAAGGAAATTTATGACATTTTAAACACATTGTAGACGAAAGCGTAGCCTAGTTCAGCTTATTTTTTCATATTTTCCGCTGAAGAATTTTTCGTCATTTTAATGTCGCCTTTTTATCTACGCGGTTTATCATGGGGTTTATGGTTTATGGGGAACTGGTTTGGAGTGTGCAATGAGATAGTCATTCTATGTTCGATCATTTTACGCTGTGGTAACACGATGTAATTATTATTATCGGATACAGTACAGTATTTTCTATACTATAAATGGGTCGTGTAATATTAATAAAATATCTTGTAACGTTATGCACGGAGATCTGATTTTAAATTAAACAGAGAAAATTGATAAACGTACATGAATAAATTTCTGTTTATACACTCATAAAATACCAGACGGAGTGGCACCGGTTAGGAGATGTCCAGCAGTGAATTTGTGAGAGATAAGATAGATTATGTTACAGGCAAAGAGAACAAACACAGAAAAAGGTTTACACCGTGGAGATCGAACTCAGCTCACACAACTTAAACAAGACGGTTATACATATAATGTCCATTTGAAGCTTTTGGGAAGAATATCGGCGCAGAGCGTTTAGTTATTCATTCGGTCAATCGGCTAGAAAATAAACGAAGACTGGATTTTAATCCACCGATCACCGTCCTTCACTATGGGCAGGCAGAGAAGCGTGATGTATTTTCACGTTTCACCAGTTACGTTTACGTCCTACTACTGAAAATTTACTGCTACCCGCTGCTAAAAATTTGAACTAGAATGTCTTGTTGCGAAAATTCAATAGTCACCGACTCGCGATTCAAACCCGAGGTCTCTCGATCAACAGTATTGCTTTCCACTGCCTCAAACAATGAGGCAGTGTTTTATGGAATTGAGAATAAGATTTCTATTCGCGAATCACTCCGCCGAGTGGAATCATCGGACGTTGTGTTACGAAAGTAATTGCACCCGTGTCACGTTATTCTACCAACACTTCAGTCCCAGATTCATCTGCCGCGCCCCCAACGGTGATTTAGGGAGGTCTTTGTGACACTTTTACCGACACAATAGTAACGCAATCATCAACCAGACATATTATTAATTTGTTATTAAGCATTAGTGATTACCGATAATTTTAACAATGTATCTATTAATGAAACATTATTACTTATTATTATATTATTATTGAAACGTAACTTCACGCCTGTGATACCTGAAGGGGTAGGCAGAAGAATGCAAAACGTTCCCACGATTCATCAGTTACGTTTAGATCTCACTATGGAATAGGTGGTGAGCCTATTGCTCTGCATATCCAGAATACGAACCACTGTTAGAAAATCTAAATTAGATTTTTTTTGTAGTGTTCGACCCGGGAATCGAACCCGGGACCTCCTGCACCTGCAACCAACACGACCATCGAGGCAGTCATTATTTGTTTAACGAGGAGTTTGATTGATTTATTGTTCATTAGAACGATACAACAGGTTACTTACACCAATTAACAATTGATATTTAATATTTTATTATTATGTGTATATAATATTACATACCTTCTATTAAATGAAATTGAATGTTTAATGATTACGTGTTATAATTTAATTGACCAAGAGCGTAATCGTCACTTGGAGGTTGATATGCGATTTATGCCTCGACACCGTGTCCAGTCCATTAAACAGATTTGATGTATTTTTGAATTCCATGATTTCATGTACCTCGTGTATAGAATGTAGGACTTTATAGATTTACACATCGTTGATTCAATTAGCCAAAGTAGTTAAAAACGTTAATAGGGTTTAATATATCATGAATATAACCATTGGTTATGATAAACGAACATAAGTTCATTGCAATAATTAACACTGCAATATGAGTATATAATAAATATAAGTTTTTAACATAATTTCGCTTGCACACACGTTCTCCGTAGAGTCGCATTCCGTTCCAGTCGTTGCAAATGAAAATATCGATGCGCTGGAAACGAATATCGATTTCATGAAAGGAAAAATGTTATTAAAATAACGTACTTTTTGCTTGTGTTGATGCGGTTATTTTTTGCGTTAACACCTGTAAATATTACCGTAAAAAAAACACCTTTTGTAACTATTTTGTGGGTCGGGTATGTATAGAAAAATTGGATGTGGTTTTTTATTTATCCCGTCGATTTTTGGCGTAGTTAGTACGCGCGGTAGTTGGTCTCGATCGTTTAGTATATTATTTGTAATTTTCAAGTTGCATTGTCCCTGAACTATCGTATAAATTCTTGTGACATACATATTACACACAATGTATATGTATATGTATATATTTGCAAGTTTTTGTTTTATTTTCCTTAGAAATATCATACATTTCCTTATATTGTATACCTATTATGATTTAAAAAAAAATATCGTGCCACAGTGTTAATGGGCGAACTCCTCTGAAACGAGTTCTACGATTTGTACGCCTTTTTTATATAGCGGGTAGGTCGGAGAATAGGTCGTAAGCTATTTTTTACACCCGTAAGTGATTAGAGTACCCAGCCGAACATCAATTTATTCACCATACTTGTTTCTATATTTTACATAGATTTGGCATCAAATAATACCTATGTATTTTAACTTCGTACTTCCGTCTTTCATTTTGATGGCGTTTTTAGTGTTACGTGGTCGATGTACAATTCCTAGGTCACAACATAACGGATGAAACATAGCCGGAATGTGTTACCCTCCTATATGTACTGTTTCGTAGAGATATACAGGGGTGATGTTACTTCGTAATGCCCCACGCATTACGAAGTAACGTTGGAAAGCGTCGGATCGCTCCGTGTCCGCAGACTTCGCTAGCGGCGATTGATTCGTCGGTGCGCGTGTAACAACAAACAATTCATCGCGTACAAGATAATTAATATATCGTGCGCAGCACGCGGGCGGTATACGATTAGCCTTATATAGGCGGCCGGTGGGTGTCGTGCGCCCGTCCGACCGGGTAATGTGGAGTTTTTTATGCCGTTTCGGAGCACAGTGCGCCGCGGGTATTGGGTTCGATTTTTCACTAGGAATACCTTAGTACGGTTCGTGGAACGCTGATGTTTTAGGTGACCTGTACAAACGTTCAGTTTGAACTGGCGAAACGAATGATGTGGAATGTAGATTATTGATTTTCTTTTTCGGGGTTGAAAATATGTCCAGTTATTCCGAATGTAAGCGGGTGCAGTGCGCGATGGAAATTGAATGGGAACTTAATGGTTTTTGTTATTAAGACAATATCAAGAAGCACGTGGTGATGTAGATGATTTTTGTTACCGTAAGCTACGTTGCTAAAATTGTTGATGCGATTATGTTAAAAATCCTGCTAAATACTTGGATTCCTGTGAAGAGTTAGTCAATCAAAACGCTTATGAAAGCGTCGGCGCCGCGCGAACCTTTTTGTTCCACACGGTTGGGTAACGTGGCTGGCACTCCCTACGACTGCCAGGTTTCCATCCGTCGGCGTCCGTGACGCGGCCGCTTCCGGCCGCCGGCCGCGGCCCGCCGGCTAGTTTTGTAACGCGTTTAGCCGTTAAGCTTCGCGTAACTCACTCATCGTGTGTTTACATTAATTTATCACGGTTTTTTTACGTTTACGTTTATGTTTACGTTATTTTTTTACGTTTTTTTTGTCACTGTTTTTGAAGATTCCGATTATGACCCGAATATCTAATGGTAATCAAAGACTCGACAGGTCTTTTGCTTACCATATGCGATATGAAAGATTCCTCGGTAATTTAATTTTTAATACTAACGGATCTACGTTAACATTACTACTAAATACAAAAGAAAACGCTTGTCACACGCGGGTAAGAAAAGGAAAATAATACATCATATTCAATTTGAAACTGGATATAAATTTCTATGGTTCTGGGAATATCTGTAGTTTGTTATTTATTAAAATTAAAATAAAATAAAAATCAAAGAAACTTTTTCAATAATACCTACCGTTCGATTCCTACTGAATCGTTCAGACTCGCGCTTACGAGCAGCGGGAGCCGTACGGGTGGCAGCCAAGTGCCGCGACGTTCGCTTAATACATACTTACATTGATCAAAGCACACGCGGCCGGCTCAGAGTGGCCGCAGTGAATGTGTACATCGCACTCGTTGGTGCGGGCGCGGCGGGCGCGGCGCGGCCCGGACGGCGCGGACGGCGCGGCGGGCGCGGCGGGCGCGGCGGGCGCGGCGGGCG
>DWEI01004533.1:0-11598 GCA_018245875.1 Mysoria ambigua
GCGTTTTAAGTTTAAATATCACTTGCTATTACGGTGAAGGAAAACATCGTGAGGAAACCTGCATATCTTAGAGTTCTCAAAAAAAAATTGTTCTTTAAGGTGTTAGAAGTCTGCCAACCCTCACTTGGCCAGCGTGGCAGACTACGGCCTTAACACTCTCATTCTAAGAGGAGACCCATATTCCAACAGGGGAACGATGAAGGGTTGATATCAAAATTTATAACGAGCATAGGTACAACCGTTTCGTGTACGTAATTATTGATGTTTTTAAGTATAACAGGTAGTCCGTGCTCATTTTCTCAACGGAATAGTCGTAAATTACTTTTACGTTACCACTATGTTTTAAGTGTGTGGTAACCACTGCGTTTTATGAATATATGGCAACGTACATGCATATAGCAACATATATGCAACATGCATATAGCAATATATATGAATATATGCATAAATAAGTATAAATAATTTCTGCCTTATAATCGACTGCCTCGTTCATCGACTGATAGCGATCTTTACTGCGGATTGAGATATTCCAGGTTTTAATATCAGATAGGGTAATATTGGATTTTTTTACTTAAAATTTCCAATTAAAACTTCTAGTAGTGACTCGAAGTCTGGATTTGAGTCCGTTGTATGACTCACTAACTATTCCATTCCATGGAACTAGTGAAACGAGGTAGATACTTACACCTCTGCCTACCTCTTGTTACCTTTCTTTCATTTATTTTCATATATATTTTAAGAACGGAATTACTTTTAACGTTTTAAAATAAGGAAGATTAGCTGTGGCTGTAGCTCGGGATCAGAATGCGGATTCCAGCTACTCGTATCTCCAACCAGTGTTAATAGGTATTTAAAAATACGCTGTCGTGGTCAGTGCAGTGCAGTCATAATGTGAACTAAAACCTTGTCCCTCCTTTATATTAACTTGAACAGTGCCAAATCTGATACTGTTCTAGACGCTTTACTTAAAAAATACATAGATTTCTGTTATCGTATTTATTACCAATATAATTATTTTTTTTATAAA
This sequence comes from Mysoria ambigua, assembly GCA_018245875.1. Lineage (NCBI taxonomy): Eukaryota > Metazoa > Arthropoda > Insecta > Lepidoptera > Hesperiidae > Mysoria > Mysoria ambigua. The sequence goes on from DWEI01004533.1 coordinate 1,028, forward strand.
TTGATAGTTGAACTGATTAAAGATATTAATAATAATACCTCATGTTTTATTTGTTTGTTTGAAGATTTAATGTTTATTTTTGCTCGTGGGATTTTCTTTGCAAATTTGAATTTATTTTAAATACTAGTAAAGAATTCCGCAGCAGAACCGCACCGCTATCGACGGCTAAGTGCTATCTGTCACACGAATTAAATTAGATTCCGGACGACGAGTCGACACCCGCGCCGCGAGGAACTTAACGTTATGACAATACGATATTGAAAACCATTCCGTATTTCCAGTACAATAAATCACATAATGTGATTTATGCATGTACAACTGCGTGTTACTGTACAAGTAATTTAGGTAAAACTTCTACGATTTTGTGAGACTATTTAGTTTATCAAAATTAAGTATTAAGCATTTATTATTAAGAATTTATCAAAATTTTGCGTGCATAATACATTTATGACGCAGCTCATTGTTATTTTGAATATTGAAGCGCAAAACTAAGTTTGAATTTTTACAAGAGAAACGGCAATTTTCATGTAGTCTACTTTTTGAAATTTTATTTTCTATTAAATTTATATTTAATGCCCCAATTCATTATGACACTAAAAATATTATAATTCATACATTAAAAATAGACTTGAAATTTATGAATAGGTATATTCGAAAACAAAAATATTTAATTAAAGATTAAGTATATAATATTAAAATACTGCAAAAACCATATTTGACAGTACATACATATAAAAGCTTATCTACGTATTCATAACTTTATAGACAGATAACACTTCACAAAAAATTCTCAGTAACATCTCATATACAATAAACTTAGCGGTGTTATACGAGATAGCTGTACATTGGAGCTATCTCGTAGTTCGCTTTGAGTAATCAGACTTCCACATTGGAGGCTTATGGATTATGAACATCGTGCATGGGAATTAGACTTGTTGAGAAAGACAACGCATCAAATTCGTACTTTATTAAAAAAAACTAACACAGATTTCAACACAGATAAGATTAAATAAACGAATGAATCGATGCGGATTTTAGATATTGTGATTCTGCTTTTTTTAAATTATTTCTCTACGTACACTCGTATATATGTACTTACATTCTAGAAGTAATACAATTTTATGATGAAAAATTAATAACAATTACGCACAATACTCTAAAATCTAGCATACCTCGTAACGTTTGGACTTGTTAGAATTCACAGAACAATTACGCACAATACTCTAAAATCTAGCATACCTCGTAACGTTTGGACTTGTTAGGATTCACAGAGCAAATCAATTCTCGCACAGCCTACGCTGCAGCTCAAAGGCGGCCCTGGCGATTACAAGCATGAGTGTTCTGGGAAACTTATGACCTTTCACCGAAAATTTCACCAACAACACTTCCAATATTTTGTAATAAAAATGAAACACAGATGATTTGAGAGATAGAGATAATTTTGCATTTAAATGTATTTACTTGTGGATATCGCATACAAAGAAGTGCTGCAGCAAAACATGGAATTTAATTATATTTTATAATAAAAACAAATACCTAGTTGTAATACATGAAGTAGTCTAATGTATGCAAACTTTACATCCAGCTTAGTACAGAATACATACAATTAAGGAAAACAGATGCCTTTACGCGAGGTAGCCATGCCTAAGTACATCACATAAAAGGGATAACCGAAACTATTCCCAATAGGAATGGTAATTTCGAGATCCGTTGTAACGAAATAAAGGGTCATTTAAAGGAAATGGTTAGGTCGCATTGTTAGTGGTTTTTATTGCCTCCTATAAGTCATACCCGAGTTCATTGAGATTACTTAGATAGACTCGCCCTCTATTCCGAGGTAGGACGTTTGATTTAACGATTCATTATGTAGTAGGTACAAGAGTTCAATCTTTTAAAGTTAATGTACTTTTTTAATGCAACACGATAGAAATTGGAATAGAAATAAGATAGCCGCAAATTTTTGATATCATCTAGAATGTTCCTAATTTAAATTTTAGCTTGTTATACGCTACATATACACAAATTGTACCTTAGTTCGAATAGAACGCAAGAAGACAATCTTTTTCTAATTTATTAATCAGAAATTATTATATGTTTACAAAAATTTATTATTACCTTGAGTAAATGTACCAAAAACATACCCAGATAATTTTATCCTTCTTGCCTTTCCTGCCATTATTTATTGGTGATTTTCTTTATAATTATTATTCTTAAGGAAAGTTGTAATGAACAATAATATTTTTCATCCAATACATTAACAAACGAGTCATCTAGTTTTGAACAATTACACCAAATTAGTGAAACAATTCAGGTCATTCACTGAAATAATTAGAGAATATGGTAATTTAATTACCGAGTCATCTTGAAGCCTTAAACTGTGTTCGTAAATTGTGTCCATAATGACAGGCTATTACGAATGTCTTGAAATTTGCGACTGAGCGGACATTTATACGGGAAATATAAAGACAAATACCTTCATGTCCGGCTCCCGAATTTTCATTGCTTATTATTTCAGCTAATCAAAAAATAAATGCTTCGTCGTTTATAATCGTACATCATCGAAGCGAACTGTTCGGTGATTGATGTTGCTCGGAGTTTAGATTGCAATAGGTGCACAACCTACTCGGTTGTGGGATGTAAACGTAAGTGGTGAAGCATGGAAGTGTACTTATTTGCCTATCTCTTAGAGGATTACAGACGTGATTACGTAATTAATTTAATTTTTATAACTATTGTGGTCCTATTACTGAAGAAAATATGACGAATGTAAGCTAAGACAGACTGAGATGACTCTAATTAATCAATCTAACGCCGGTCATTGCAGTTGATTGTTAACTCATCCTTTATTCCATTATAGACCTTTGCTAAGACGTTTAAATTCCACTATTTTAATTCAAAGATAGTGAACAGTCTTAAATAGTAAAGTACGTCACAAAAGAAACCCATCTCTTATTTTTCATAATTCTAAATGGCTTATATTCCGGTCCGATGATTTGTAGAGTATTAGATTTTATTCTCTTTCATCCCTCTGATTGCCATATTGTTTTTTACGCGCCTGTTATTAACAGCTCTATTTACGCACATTGTTGATGTTGAAAAATGTATGAATTGCTTCGTTATATATTCGGTCAGAAACGTGAAAACATATTTCTCATATAGAGGAGAGTATTCATCAGTTACGCAACTAACACCGCTTTTCTGTCTCTTTGTGCCTAAGAATTTAATTTATTTCTAATAATAAATATTAAATATATATTTATATTTGATTATTTATATTATTGCATGTAGTAGCTTTAACGTGAAAAATATAGAAAAGTAATAAACATTCGCTGAGCACAATTTTTGAAAACGTTACGTAACTTACGTAACTTCACAACTGTAATCCCCGAAGGGGTAGGCAGAGGAATGTAGAACATTCCCACGATTCACCAGTTACGTTTACGTCTCACTATGGAATAGGTGGCGAGCCTATTGCCATGCATCGGGCACATATCCAGACTCCGAACCACTACTAGAAATTCTAAAATAGAAAATTTTGTAGTCTTCGACCCAGAAATCAAACCCGGGACCTCCCGATCGGCAGTCGCACATGCAACCAACACGACCAACGAGGCAGTCATAATAATGCTAAGTGGGATTCAATTAGTTCATAGGATTCTTTACGCGGTACTCGTAAGGTGTGTTTATAGGCACTCACCATTTCAATGCCGATTAATGCTATCTCTCTGATCTATAGAGCCCGAAATACTGCAATGGAGTATAACAATACAATACGAAATAACTTTACCAAGGATTTCCTTATATTTTAGTGACACAAACGTACAACGTACAAAAATAGGTATAAATCTTTCTTCAAGAATAAGGGAATTAGGAGTATGTATATATAATTTTATTATTATGTAGAAGGTATGACAGTGGTTATAAATTCATCCACTTAATAATAATCTTATAGGTATCAAGAAAGTAAGCTATTATCTGTAAGAATATTATTTCTATTAGTTCTAAGCTGAATTACGTTCACCCTACAATAAGGGATCTGAGACTCCAATCAGGCAACATATAGAGCTATTGTCTAAGGGCAATTTCTCTACTAAATGAAGACGTCTAGTTTACGTCCTTGATTGAAAAGGTTCAATATAAGACGCTTTGATATTGTTAATTAACTATGCCAAAACCGACCAGTCCCTTATATGAAATTATGTATCTACGTACTTATTAGCATATATCCTCCCACCCGGTCACTTATGGGATAGGCAAGGAGCACTGTCAGCTAAATATTTGTGTTCTTAAAGACCATTCGTGCTTCTGTAAATCAAATACTTTGTTCACAATCGCGCGTTATTTCCTGCGAATTCTGATCTGGGGGTCTGACGTATATTGTTAAAGTGGATCAATTTTCGTCATTTTCACACCTATTTTAGCATTTAATTCATCAATTTATTTTATCTAAAAAAACGTTTTTTTATAAATAATTTAATAGGATTTTATATTTATAAGCTATTGAGATTTTATTCCGAAATTTGACATACGTATATACGTCTATTAATGATTTCATCTTAATTAAATTGTTCAGTGATAATTTATTAACTAAAATATAACTCCGCCATCTTTTGTTTCTCCATAAATTGTAGGGCAGAATCTTGGTTGCTTGCAATAAAAGTCACTTAAGAGGAATTCTCTCTCTAAATTAAGGTGGAGCCTACAGCTAAGATTGAAGAGGGTTTCATTGTAAGATGTGGCTGAGGCGCTATTAATTAATTCTGCATTCTGTTGTAATGGTGTACTGCTGACTAGATATAACTTGTTGCCCCCAGTATTAGTAGTATATTAACAAAGACTAATACTAATGGTACAGGAGTGATCAACATTAAATCAATGTTCTTACATTTTTTACTGTAAACATCATTGAGATGCTTATATTAAACATTAAAGTTGTATAAATCATTCTTCGGTGCTTTTGATACCAAACTTATTTGACATGGGTGTGGTAACGACGTAAATAATACTTTATTTTATTTTATTATCATAAACGGTCTGTCTACTGCAATCTACTGCTAGATATAATATGTGTCCCCTAGAGGTTATCCCCTCGATATCCAGGTGGGCGTGCGGGCTGGGGATCCATCGGCGACGCTTAGGACGTGTATAATCTAGGCAGCTAAGGACATAACTGCGATGTCAGTGACGCTCTTGATTGCTTCTGATGACGCCATGTATCCCGGCACGGTATTGCATTCTTTCCGCTCTACGCGACACGGCTTATTTTACTCAAATATTTTACAGACCTTTTACAGATAAGCTTTTTATAATTCTATGTGTAATCTTTTAGTTTACCTTGTCTTACAGTAATCTGTGTACGCCATGTTATATGGCACAGTAGTATATAATTTTAAAATAACATTCTTTTGAGATTGGAAAATGTATGCCAAAGTGTGTTTTCAATTAAATTCAAGAGAATTAAAACGATTTCCAACTTTTCTCTCTCAAATCTAATTAAGCTTTCTTCTTTCAAATCCTTAACTGACGCACTAAAGAATAAAAAAAGATAGTTGTATAAGTTTTGACGTCAATATACGAATAATTAAATTAAAACTAATACATTGTTGCTTTGAAAATAAAACCAAAAAACAGTAACAGAGACAGATTACATCTTACAATAATAATTTCTAAAGGAATTTCCCAAAGTAACTGTAATTGTGAAAATATTAATAAATGTCCTATCTAGTGTTTTTACACCAATGTTATCACCCTTCGCCGAGGACCAAACACTAATTTAATTTAATTATTAACAAATCAACTGAGCTTATCAAGAAGAGCTTGTATTGTGTGACTATCGCCTGGCTCATAATTGCTTAGATATCTAAAATTGGCTTTCGAAAGTGAACGAACGAGAAATTTCCTTGCTCTCCTTGAGACTACAAGATGGGCTTTATTAGCAATAATTAAAATAGAAATGTAGCCAACCGTTCAATATTTATCCTTCATATACGGCCAGTGGAGTCAAATTTTTTGTTATTGACTGTACGCAAATATAAGGTGACTAGAGAAGTCAATCTACAGCGGAGAATTTGTTTTACGTTTTTGATAAGCCTCCTGAATTTTTTCTTAAAGACTCTTACAACTCATTATTGTACATGAGTACAGAGACAGAGAGAAAGGGAGAGGGAGAGAGAGATAAATCAGAAATAACAACGAAAGCTTTGTACAAGGGTGTAGCGTTGTGCAAAAATCCATCGTTCTTAGCATTGCAAATTCTTGTATCTATTTTGGAGTTTGGACAAAACTCCGTTGGATGGTAATCACGGTATAACAATCAGGCTTGACAGTGATGTACCCGGGTGCAAATAAAATATCGATATTTATAATTTCTACCATGTCATAAAAGAACGAACAATCTATAATATAATAATTTACTATTAGTTTATAAACACTCTATTTATAATATAATAAGCGAAAAATACATCATAGTCTGCTTTTTAGCAAGAAAATGTATCAAACGTAATCTTACGCCTATAATCGCCGAAGAGGTAGGTATGCAGAACACTCCCATGTTCCACCGGTTACGTTTACGTCCCACTATGTAACAGATAGTGAGCCTATTGCCATGCATCGGGCACATATTAAGAACTAATAACAGAAAAAATACATTACAAGCCTCCATTTAATATTTTCTCCTTTTTGTCAATCAGTCATTGAAATCCTTTCATTTCTGTGTTAGAATAATAAGTTTATATTCATATAGACCATTCAGAGTCTAATCGCACACGTGTTGTTCGTTATATTCAAGATTAATTAAATTAATTGGATGTATGAATGTGTAGTCTACCTTTTGCATCACTCTACATACATAAGACTAGCCACGTATTAGTAATTTTATATCGAATGTACCTAAATATATATGTTTTGTCAATTACATAATTTAATTAAAAATATAATGTATAATATGATGTCCATCTACCCCCTAAGGCACCGGCGATATAATATGAATAATAAAATCGATTGAAATTTCCGCTTATAGTAATCTGTAATTAACATTTCAAGCATCTATAGAAAATAATTGAAGATATAGACTAGTACAAGTTATAAGATTGTCCAAAATACACTTGCATGTGCCTTTAGGCTATGTAGTATGTGTATATCGTATATATTTACGTAATCGCTACGTAGGCTTTCTTATTATCATTGCGTGTCTTATAAGGTGGCTTAGTTTTTATAAGAAAAAACGCGTCTCAGCATCAAATGGTTTAATTTTACAAGAAAATAATGTTTCATGTGTAAAAATACTTTAATAAAAATTAATACGTCAAAGATTCGGCCATATTAATTTGTTGTTTATCGAATAGCGTGTCACGACTCTTTCAAATCGCGGTTCCGGCCGATTAGTATTCGGCTTGCTAATGTTCCAGCCATGCTTTTTCAAGGTTTAACCTTCACATTTCGTATGCAACCCAAATGCAATATGCATTTCTTTGCCATTCGGAATAGTGTGCTAACTGAATTTAAAAGTTCAATGTTAAAGTTTTCATAGCTGGTTTTGTAAATAACTGTGTAATATTTGTAATATTTAAAAACAGAGCTGTACAGACGAAATAGAATAAATATAATTGGGTGGGTATAATACTTGTATTTTGTTCAATGTTTACAATCCAGAACAAATTCACGATGAATAGTTAAAATACAAAAACAGGTTTCACATATAATCTAAAACAAAAAGTTTAAATGTATTTATTACGGCAGCATAGACCCTCGTTTAGCTAAAATGAAAACTAGGTACCGTTCCAAGGTTTCGCGTACCATGGAAACGGTTAGTTAAAATTCATGAGCAAAAATTGTTCAAGTCGCGAGTTTCGTAATATTAAGCATTATACAGGCGCTCGTAAGAGTTTAAAACTTCGTAATGCAAACTCTGCCTTATTTCATAGAAGTAACGCTGAACCATGAAACACCGTAATCAACCATAATAATGTAAGGTTTTCAAAGTAAGCAGCTGTTAATTTAGGTGTGAATTTATTTACGCGGTTTACGCCCTATAGAATTATAAGTACAAATATCTGCTCGTACAGTACTGTACTTACAAAGAATATTAATTAGCACATGTATCCATGTAGCACATGTGCTAATATTCTTTGTAAGTACTGTGAGAGTTGTGCTCTAAAGTTTGTCTTATTCACCTTCACAATTGTTAATTTCTTTATTGTTCCCTACTCTACTAAACTAAACTAAACTACCCTAAACTAAAGTTAAATTCTCACATAGCAAGAACTCTACATAAGGCTTATATATTTAAGACTAATAAATCAAATTGAAAACCCAGATGAGGTCAAACGATATTATGCCGTGAATATACGAACAGTGAGGGTATCAGAAAACAAATTTTATTATTATTATTTTCTCACGTAAATACTCTGTGTAAGACAGTAATGACTACCAAATTTACCTGTACTTGGAGACTTCAACTGCTTTCTATCGCTTTAACAGAGTTAAGTTTTGCAACAGAAAGAAATAAAGTGCTGATTTGTTGTCGGCTGATGTGTTCTGCGATTCTTCACGCCGCATGCCTACAGGCTGACGATAATGAATATTCATCATTGTACAATACCTGGAATATGATTGGTATGTTATTCTAAAAAAATGTAGTGTAAATTTTCTCCAAAATCAATTTCAATTTGTGAATATTGCTACTTTTTTTTCATTGCAGGTTTTGCGAAATTATTTACAATCATAATTTCAAAAGAAAATATACCAGCACTATGAACTTACCGGCATCACTTTCAACGCGAAGAAAATATCTCTTTAAAATTCATGAGGGAAAATTGTCGAGTTCGCGGGTTGAGTGATACTTATTAGATTTAACATTGCCGCTGCGGGGAGCGTATAAATATACCTACATTGTGGGCTATATCTGCACATCGAAGTCAACGAAGCGAGGTACTGTTCAATTACCTAGCGATGTGTGTGACGTCACAGTTTCAATCAATTGTATGTGGCTTCAACAATGTGTTAAAATACATTACTATCCGATTACAACACTATATTATTCACCATAACTTTATAATACATCCTATTATAAGTATAATATATGTAAAAAATGAGTATAATTCGATGAATAAAATAGCGAATGTAATGAATTTCGCTGCCTTTTTAACCCCATTAATAACAATCTCTCCCCATTAATAACAGATTTGGTACAGATAGTAAAAATATGATAATTGTGTAGATTTGTCCGACATATTTTGTACATTACAGTACTAGAGCATTATTTCAAAATTTATCATGTCATCAATTGATTCCTTTTATTATCCTAAATCTTTGAAGGATGGAAATTAGTTATCGTTTTTTCTTCACCAGTAAGGTTCTCGCATTAGGTAAATCTACAATAGATATCGGTATTATAGCGGTATTATATCGATATTATATCGCCTAATGTTCATAGCATATTTGTAGCATATCTGTAACAGCTAAAAACTCTTTTAAAATATGATGAAAATACTAGCAGCGTGGATGTGACCTTCTTTTAATCGCTAAATTGTAGATACTTATGCACATGTACACAAGTATATCATACTTACATTTAGCTTAATTCTTCAGAAAATTTCCTGAAAGCCTTTGAGTGCCGTGAGCTTCTGTGTAAAAATATGCTTTCAAAGTGAACATCGTTTGAATAGCTTTTCTAAATCTAAATTTTTGAGTGCCCTAGATTAGCCGCTTACTTTGATTTTATCAGATCGTCTATTTCGTTAGATTTATTATACATATTTTCTCGTGATGATAGAAATTTGTTTAAAGTTTGAAATTGTTGCTGAATTTTAAATGCTAAGATGATACATAAACATATATAATATTCGTAAATTTATTACATAAATGTGATTATTAACGTAACATCACGCCTGCAATCCGCGAAGAGGTAACCAAAGGAGTAAAGATATTCCTACGCAAAAGGTGAAACAACTACTCGTATGTTTACGTCCCAATAAGGAATATGTGGTGAGCTTATAGTAACACACCGGACACATATTCAAATTATAAGCACTACTAAAGTTAATTAAACATTAAAAAATTCAGCTAGAAAATTCAGTTGTGCTTAAATCGAGGTTTGAGCCCAGGATCTCTCCAATGACAGTTACAGTTGCAACTAATATGAACAATGAGGCAATCAATATTATTATTAAGCGTATCTTACATGAAAATTTAAGATTTTCTTATGCCTTATGAAGAAATCAAATCATTGATATTAATCCGTTTCTAATTAACCTGTAGTCAATATTATAATTATTAACGTGAGATATTTACAAATTTAGACCTAATTTTGATATACGAGTATCTCACTAAGGCTACGACCACTGAAAACCAGCGGTGGTGGGCCGTGCGCAGCTGCCCGCGGCAAAGCCTGAGTATGGGCCTTTCCCTTATGATACTAATTTCTCCTCTCCTCTCCTCTCCTCTCCTCTCCTCTCCTCTCCTCTCCCCCCCCCTCCCCCCCCCCCCCCTCCCCCCCCCTCCCCCCCCCCTCCCTCCCCCTCGCCTCCATCCCCCCTTCTCCCCCTTTCCACTCTCTAATACCATCCCTCTTT
>DWEI01004534.1:0-11598 GCA_018245875.1 Mysoria ambigua
CGCCTGCGATACCGCCTGCGATACCGCCTGCGATACCGCCTGCGATACCGCCTGCGATACCGCCTGCGATACCGCCTGCGATACCGCCTCGCGACACCGCCTCGCGACACCGCCTCGCGATACGGCGACACCGACCGCGGGACGGTCACACGCGGCGAGAGACTCGCCTCGTCACGTCGATTCTCAAAATTGTATAACGGAACGATTCCTACTGCAGTTTTTTAACACGTACCAACCCCACTCCACGGTATATAGAAGATAACTGCCGAAAATTGGCAGTAACTACCTCACTCCACTGCCTTATGCAGGGAGAGGAGTGTCCCTACCCCGTACGGGGCGTGGTGTGTGGTTGTCGGTAATAATAATAATAAAAACTCAACATGGAAAAATAAAATAAAAAATAGCCGAGGACAGGGCGCAAAGGCGCTCTTTGGGGAAGGCCTATGTCCAGCAGTGGACTGAGATAGGCTGATGATGATGATGATGATGATGATGATGGACAAAATTGTAAAGTTTACTTCGCCACGCCGCTCCGCCACCGGCCGGTGTAGGGTTTTCGGATGCCACCGTGACGCCATCGCCATTGGGTGCCAAGTGATATGTGACGTTCTGGGAGGCGGTTGAATGACGGGCAATTCTTTAAGGATTATCAAACGCGCTTAAATGCATTTCTATATTAATGTATATACATTTATCTTTATACTTTTGGTTGTAATGATTCAGAAAGGGCTTGAACTGTTTTCACACTGACCGGAAAGTGTTCAACGTTGGAACGAAACGAGGGTTGATAATGAAGTTAGGTAAAGAGTACTTTAGATGCTCGCTATATATAAAGTAACATCGCGCCTGTAATCTTCAAAGAAGTTGGCAGAGACGTGTAGTACATTCTTACGTTTCATTAATTACGCTTAGGTATGTCTAACTATGGAACATATCCAAACTCCTTAACAGTGCTAGAAGAATTAAGGTACAAAAATACCATAATGCCCGACTCGCGAATTGAACCTAAGACCTTTTGCTGGCTTTTTATTGAAAGGCATTATTATTATGATGTAATTACACCAGATCCCTTAGGGGGTAGGCAGAGAACAATTACTTATGAATTTTCTAAATGACCTATTTACGTAACATAATGATATCGGCACGCAATGGTGAAAGGTGAACAGATAATCTATACAAATAAATAAAATTGGAGTGTCTGTTTGTAGTAGATATGAATATAACCCCTTTTTACTAAATGCGTATATAGATACGTATACACGCTGTTATTTTAGTGCATGTAACTAAAATAACATTTTTCACTAATCTTGGCAATCTGCTAATCTCTGCAACGGCTGGACCGATTTAAACGGGAATTTCACTGGTAGATAGTTAATGTAAATAATGGATTCATTTTAGAATCTTATAATTCTAAGCGGACGAAATCACGGACCCAGCCTGTGTATAAATAAGCACGGTAAAATGGGTATTGTATTTTTATATTTTCTAAAGGTATTTAGGTACTGTTATACGTGTAAGACATTCTGTAAATTACACTTTATACGAGAGTACACTGATTGCTTTAAGTGCGTATTGGAAAGGTTAACACAAGTTGTCAATCATCGAAAAAGTTTAATGCTATTGCGTTTATTGCATGCGTTTCACGCCCAAGATAACGGTCTCGGGTGTCAGCGGCTATCACATTCACACATCTCATTCAAATTTATACCTTGTGAGCATTGTGTACGGTTCTATACAGCTCGGCGATGTTCCAACGCGGACGAGCTGTACATGTCGCCGTGTAACTGATGACCTAAGAGGATAAATACATAAGGAGTGAAAACATTGAATTACAACCTTGTTTTGAGTTTATGTGACGCGTAAATTATTGCGTTAAATTAACGCTATTAACCGTTGGTGAGAAGCAACAAAAGCGATCGAAATTTAAATGTCATTAAACATTGAAAGCTCTCTTTAACCGACGGTAACGTTTGCCGTGTGTGGAGATGTCCTAAGATATTTATTATTTATATAGAAATAGCACACGAATGACTTTTTTACTGGCAACGGCGTCATTGTTATAGAGCAGATGGCAGCACAATCGCCTAGATGGCAGTACTGTTCCCCATTAAGAGGGTGTGTGGCTTAACACAGCAATGTCAAATAAATACTTCTCACCGTTACGATATTTTACATCTGCTTTAAAGTGTAATATATATAAAAATTCTTTGTTTCCTTAGTAATTAGTTACAATGAAAAATGATATTAAAACATACCATGGAATCGGCAAATTTGTACAAAAAAACTAGTATCAATGTGAACCGGAAAAGCCCAATCTAAACCTCGATTATACAAAGGACTGCAGTTATAATCGACTTGTTAGAGTAGGTACCATAATTACAAGTACGTGGTACATCGATTATAAAAATATAAATCGCTCCGTACACAGTATCATCTATAGCCTTTTATTCATATATATAATGGTATTTCACTCGATGACTGACCGATCGCCAGTCCAATCTGTGTCGGTAAATAATGGGCCGTCCGAACCGCTTACAACACTTACCATAATGAGGGGGCTTAGATAAGCGTAATGCATTTAATTGGATAACTTGATGGTGCTTATAATGAAACTTAGGGCACTTGCACAGAGTCGGACTGAAGCGATGGCTCGTACGACATAAGCTATTCGGCTGCCAGTGACACGAGTGATTATTAAAAATGATACGTTCTAATTTTGAATTCAGCCTCCTAAAAAACGAATTTGAGTTCAAATCGTGGCCCGAGATTAATTCTCTATAAAATTGTGTTTTATAATTAAATACTTCTTGCTGTAAGTATAAAGAAAAACATCGTAAGGATACCTATTCTTGGGCCGCTCAGATATAAAGAAGTACATATTTTTATTGTATTACAGCGATGTAACGTTGTTCATGTTCTCGTCACTAATTACCATTTTATGTTCAGTTTCACATATTTCATGACTGACTGTTCCCTCTCGCAATGAAATAGAATTTTAAGAAGTTTAAAATAAAATTCGTATTTAAAACTTAGTTCTTTTTCACATCTCTCAGTGGAACACGATCATTAAATTCTTTTGTAGACACTCAATTCTACTGAGCCGATAAGCTGGCGATATCAACTTAAATAGACTACAATGTATAGCTAAGTACATATTACTGGAATACTTAAATTTATTTCGTCTTTATTAATAAATGTATATAATCAAAAACTTTCTCTCACTTCCTCTTTATGTTTGTTGATATATTAAGACACAACTAGACGAAATATATCCAAAGGTTAGAACAGAGCTATCAAATATGAGGTACAATTTGTGACTTCTTATAAACACAGTTTTGATAACATATACTATGTAAAATATCCTTGCAAGGAATAGTCCTTCACTAAAACCAGTAATTTATTAAATTTTAATAGTTATAGGCTCGCGTTTGATGCGTTTGAAGATATAGTATAAGGTGCAGCGCGCTTGCATAGAAATTGTCTTTTAAATCTTGTCTAGAATAGTATTGGGCTATTTAATACATTTGAGTAACGTAAGTGGACATTGTATGTTCTTAAGAATAATATGGATAATTGTGTTGGTTTTCTTACCATATTTTTATACACCGTTAGAACAAGAAATATTGTAATATTCAAACACGCATAAATTTTTTACGAATTTCGACCCCATACCTCACGGAATCGGCAGCTAAATTCTAAGTCACTAAGCTACTACTGGTCGATGCATTCGCAGCAACAACTATACTTCAGTTAAACAATAACAAAATTTCGAATTACGACCATGTAAATTTTCTTTCACTCGACTCAATGACTTCTGTCACAGCACAACAGTCTACCAAAACACAATACTATAACTGTCAATTAAACACACAACCGTTGTAGAACTTTCCTACATCACAAATAAAAACATCACCACAATCATCACTAATTACTTACATACATCTGTAACAACACTTCGCGTGTAATTAAAGCGTGATTTTTATGAAAACCCGGTACGAACGCCGACGAGAAATTCGTATATTATTAGGCAGCGTTCACGTTACGGAGAACCCGTTGTGATTAATTAGCGAAGTGGCTAATTAGCGAGAAGTCAAGTCATTAATAAACGTAATTGAAACAAGCGAGCCGCGGACTTTTCCAAGAGAAATTTTCACAGATAAATTTACCTAAAGCATCTACACAGGTACACAGGTAGATATTGAACGGAACTAATTATTTAAATAGGTGATAACAATAATAAATGTTATTGTATCTTCATACAGTCAGTGGCCTAGTGGTATGAAATTCTACTTGTCACTAGTAGTCCGAGTTCAAACCCTAGAGCACACGCACTTCGTTACAAAATGTGCGCTTATTTAAATGTCACTTTCTATAACGATGTCAGGAACACATCATAAGGTAATCTGCACACAGAGTTTCCAAAAAAAAATCTTTAGTAAAGCGTGCAAAGCCAACCAGCACTTGGTCAGCGGGGCAGACTTTGATCTCAATCGACACTGAGGATATTGGTGTTCCAGCAGTGGAACAACCAACATGGTTATAAAATAGTTTTATACCATGCTCTTCCTGTCGACCCCTTAAGAAATAATCGGAAAGTAACAAGTAGCATATATCGTATTCGTAAAGACCCCACGTGCTTATGTCTGTACATTATGAGACCTATTTGATAAAGATAGATGATCCGAATAAAATGAATCAATATCAACGATAATATATATAGATATATATATTTAAAATAGCAACTGACCTGAAGAGCTCAAAAATACCTTTAATAGGCAAGGGTCTATATAACGTCTTTGATTCAGGTAGTAGATACTAGGTACCTGCCGCTATGACTGCCTTTCTACCTCTATGAGACATAGGCTTGACATATACATGTTTCATAGCTATTCAGAAAATAATAACCTATTAAAATTAATTGTAGTTTTAATTATACGATGTAGTACAGTATTATTAAGAGAGACGAGATCACAAAGAGAGCATAGGAGAAACCAGACAGCGTTCTGGCGTCTCTTCAGTTCCTGACATTTATGAAGATGGCTTTCGTAATAATTTATGCAACAGTAAATATAGCGGCCCAGGACACTTTCAAACGCATAAATGGTAGAGTTCAGCACTAATCAAATATGGTTTGCGTATTGATTTGAACACGCCTTTTTCATAATATTTGAACAAATTATCTTATTAATTGCGATCTCCTCGATACTTATTCAAGTTTCTGAAACATCTTATTAATAAGAATTTACATACTCTATAAAAGGAAACATTTGTCCAAAAATATTCTACTCATGTCAGTACTTATTTAAGGCTGCGATTTAAGTCGGTCTAATGTGTATATTTGGTGACAGTAAACTAAATGGTTCGTGCATGACATTTGTTTCTAAAATATTCAAATGACATATGTCCTTTTTGTTCCAGGGTACGAGTGATGCGGACCAAATCGTTTTGCAGTTCGACGTAGAGATGCAATACATCGACAGACAGACAGGAAGATACTTTCGCATGTGTAATGTTTACTAGAAAAGATTATTGGTGAGAATATATAGGTATATTATTTATAAGAATAATTAAATACAAATATAATGTGAATGGAAATGAGAAAAATGAGGCTACGTGTAATTAAAGATTTAATATGTCATGAACTGCGGAGGCTCATGAGGGAGGTCTACTGTTAGGTCCAAGGCTAATCGGATATCTTAAGAAAACTTACGTGAGCTCATAATAAAAAAAAATACTTACCCTATTTTTAAAACCTTTTGACAATATAGCGAAGGACAATTCAAGACCAGTCTTGTAAACGCTGTTTGTTTTTTTCTCTATGCTTCACTCAACACAGAATACTAAAACTATTGAATTTCAAAAAAAACACAATCATTACATGAATTCCGCTCAGACTATACGTGGATTGAGTATTTTTTTTATATCTCAAACTCGCAAACAGCCTTGTTACAACGGCAAGAGATATTTAATGAAACAATATTGTTAATAACGGTCCAAATATCGTATGACACAGGTAATGAACGTACGAATGTCACTCGATATCACGAGACAAGGCCTTACGATTTCTGTAACTACATGACATACTCGTAAATCAATACCGGCGTGTCTTGACTGAGTTTGGCTAATGACCGTAACGTGATCCCCGAAGAAGTAGGCAGAAGGGTGTAGCGCGCTCCCACGCCGAACCAGTCGCGTTTGCGTCCCACTATGGAGTATGCGGTGAGCCTGTTTAAACTAATTCTTAGTTAGAAAAATCCAATAGTACCTTACCCGGTATTTGAACGCAGGACTTCTAGAACGGCAGTCGCGCTTGCAACCACGCGACTAACGAGACAGTTACTCGAGAGCATCGAGGTATAGTTAATTAAATATATCATTATATAAGTGACTGCTTATCGTTAGACAGATATATTGATAAGGAGATGCCTAATAAGGTCATTGAAGGTACATTTGTACGTTAGTAGCGAGGAGGGTTCTGAATGCTGTGCCCATTTGAGGGATGTAATAGGCAGTATGAAGTAGGACGATTCAACGTAGTTCACAAGAGCCATAAAGTATTCTTATTAGGCGTTCAGTATTAATTGAGACTGTATGTAAATAAGCGTATTTTCCAATAATCATTGAACATTTCATCGCTATTTTGTTTATAATCTAATATTGTGGGGTATATAAGATATCGATTGCGTCTTTGGTCGAGCGCGGCTGTTAAGACGTCCTGGGTTCGATTTCCGGCATTGATATTGTTAAGTTATTCCAACTTGAAAATTCTAGTACTGCGTAGTTCACAGTATGTATTTGTGTCCTGTTATGAGAATAGCGTTATCACCTATTCTATAATGAGACGAATGGAGAACTTGTGAAACATGAAAATGGACTACACTCCTATGCCCACCTCTATGGAGAAAAAAATTGGTGATCTTACGTTAGTAACATTTCATTAAAGACACACACTAGTCTAATTGAAGTTTTTTATTTTGTTGGAATGCCCGAATCTTGGTGTCTCCTTATCAACCTTTCTCCACCCGGTGGGCTGCATGTCGATTAGACAGTTCATTAAAAAAGGGAATCTAAAATGAGTTATCTCACGTCGAATTAAAAGTCCACTTTTAATTTAACCACAAACTACTCTCGTCTCCGGTCTTGTGTAAACGTTATTCACGCGGGGAACCTTTCTCGAGGGCCGTGATATTTTTTTTTCTCCTAGTTTAGATTAAAAAAGGGACAAAAGACCCCCTGGAAGACGGCGGACATTGTGATTATCTTCGTATTGGTGACTTTATAAATATTCGAAATGTTACCTAGATATGAATGAGAAACGAAATGTTCGCGTACCACGCAGGTTACGTAGCTAACCAGTACGCTGGTTCCGATATCGGAAGTCTCCGAAGCTGGCGTGCATGGCTGAAGAGAGTAATGAATACAGAAGAAACGCTGCAGGTCTGATAGGCTTGGGATATCTGGCACTCGGTGTTCTCTGCCTAACCCGTAAGGAACCTGGCGCGAATATATGTATGTATAGTTATATTTTTAAAATATTAAAAATAATCATTATATTAGTAACTTGAAGAATTATAGCCCTTTTTAAAATAACGTATATGTGGTTGAAGTCTTTGTTAAGTTTCGTAACACCCAACAAGCTATCGTGGCCTTGCACTCAATTTGAGATATTGGAGTGGATATCCAATCGAAGTGCAATAGGGTAAGGCATAAAAGGG
The DNA here is from genome assembly GCA_018245875.1 of Mysoria ambigua. NCBI lineage: Eukaryota > Metazoa > Arthropoda > Insecta > Lepidoptera > Hesperiidae > Mysoria > Mysoria ambigua. The sequence continues at coordinate 7,716 of DWEI01004534.1, forward strand.
AAAGATTGCATACCTGTGGCAGCGTAGGGCTGCGCCTTATCGATGCGTCGTGTCGCTATTTGCAATGTGAGTAACTTTATTTACAATGATAATTATCTACACTAAAATGTATTTATATGAGATTTTATACGTACTAAGTTCTTATTAAAATTACAATGTAATTACAATTATGCGTACACATATAAATAATACGTAAAATAAGTTCATTAAAGCGTTCAATGATATACATATGTATTTAGATTTGCTTATATATTCTTTCGGTATATTTGACGGAGGAATATTTATAAAGGTATATATTTAAATATAAGCTAATAAAAATTATAATTAGTTGTGTATTGTAAAGGTCAAAGAAACTTCCAGTTACGATTACGCTACCATCAAAAACAAAAAAAAATAGTTGTATAGTAGCGAAAATAAAAATTAAAGTTGTTAACCGTCAAGAACAAAGAGTGAAGCTCGGTAATAACAATAATCGTAAAGTAATTTAAATGATCGTATATTTTTTTAAATACACATTCATATTCATTATCGCATACCTACAATTAACAATGACAAAACCGTTTTTATTATAATAAAAGTTACCTATACATATATGCGTCATAACGTGAAAAAAATCCATACATTTTTTTAATTTGTTAGATATTAACTATTCTAAAATAAGTACATATTTAATTAAATAAATTAAATTACTTTACTTAAAAAAAACGTAATATCGTTAATACGTAATAAAACTATACAATATGTTGAATATCCAAAGTCTTAATTAGTGTTGCCGTGGTATTCGAGTCGTTTCATACACTCCTAATTACAATTTAATTACTAACAATTTTTTGCCTTAAATTTAATTGGGTAATATTAAGAAATCTGCATTGTTAATTTTATGTCTCTGTTGCGCAATTCGCAAATGACGTTTTGATGTTTTCATTTATGAATAATTTCTTTTTAGTGTAAATAATATTTATTGTTCAGAAGAGTTTACGTTAATTTTTTGTTAGGAAATCTACTACGGGATAGGAGTCAAGGAGAAAATAATGTCTTTTGTCAAGCGGACTCATTGAGTCGTCGCTTATTCTATAGTATAGCATATAATAACAGGTGAATTGTGAGAGTGTACTACATTCCTCTACCTACGTCGTTCGGAAATACAGGCGAGATGTTATCTTTTATCGAGCCAACTTACTTCACATTGTGCTCAATGGCAGATAATGCGTATCGAATCGCGTTTGGGCAGTTGAGCGACAGTCAAATTAATGTAACTAAACAAGGCCCGTATCGTTCGGTTGGAATCAATTTAGCGTGGCCAGGTCCCACTTATCGAGCATTGTTGGACTGATACTCGCGCCGCGATCCCATCCCTAACAGCGGCGGGGGGTGCGCGATGATTGATAGGCGGCCGGCTGCAAGGAGTGCGCGAGCGAGACAGGTATAATCTGTAGGGTTGACGACTGTAGAAATAAAAAAATAATAATTGCATATTTTATAACAAGTAAACCGTCGTTCAATTTAAACGTTCATAAATCGTATTTTAATTATAATAAATTATCGACATCGACCCTTCTATCGTTTCGCTGTTGGAATATGGGTCTTCTCTCAGAATGACAGGGTTAAGGCCATACTCTGTCACGATGGCCAATTGCGGGTTGGCAGACTTCACAAACCTTAGAGGACATTTCTTTTTGAGGACTCCAAGGTTTGCAGGTTTCCTCACTATGTTTTCTTTCACCGTAATAACAAGTTATATAAAAACTTAAAACGTACATATTCAAGAGCTGCGCGCCACGGATTTGATCCCGGTCTCCCGGAGTAAGAGGTCGAATTTCAAACCACTAGGCTATCACTGCTTTACTTTTGTATGAAGCATACTGTATATTGTACAAAGAATGACATAGGTTCGTCCTTCGCATTCGTCTAACTACGTAGCCAAAGTTGCACTGAATGATATCGACATGTATATAAATTGTCTAACACATGTCGTAACTGTTGACAAGTATATAATAACTTGCAGCGACTTCTTTCAACATTATATTCTATTTTCAAAACTAATCACAAGCTAATATCTAAACTTATCGGATGTAGCTATATGTTTTTGTTAGCCGTAGAGTCACAAACTAGCAATTAAATGTAAGAACGTACACTATAAATATATCACAAGTGAATAATTGCATTGTAAATGATGTCCGCACTTACAAAACCACTATTTCAATAAGTTACGTAATTACTGTAATAGTAATGTATATATGGTCATACACTTGGATACATGTTGGTCGTGTTCATTGTAAGCATGACTACAGATCGAGGGATCCGGGGTTCAAATCCCGGGTCGGGTACTATTAGATTTTCTATTTTAGATTTTGGAGTAGTGCCTCAAACACTGGATAAGTGCCCGCTTTACAGCAATAGACTGGCCCGTTAGTACAGAGGTTAGCCAATTTGACTGTTGCGCCGGGGGTCGTAGGTTCGATTCCACCCAAATTAAATGTTTGTAAGATGAGCACAAATATTTGTTCTATGTCTGGGTGTAAAAAAAATAAAAATAAAAAAAATATTTAAGTATATATATTTATATGTATGTATACAAGTAAAAAAAAATGTTCTCTAAGGTGTGTGAAGTCTGCCAACTCGCACTTGGCCAGCGTGGCAGACTAAGGCCTTAACACACTCATTCTGAGAGGAGACCCATGTTCCAACAGTGGAACGATAAAGGGTTGATATCGATGTATATATGTAGTTTATCAGCCATCTGGTTACTATACCACAAGCTCTCTTGACGCATAGTTTGGGATCAGACGGCCGTGTGTGGAGATGTCCTAGGATATTTATTTATTTCATAATGTGCCTTAAACGTAGCTAGTAAAACCTAGGAGTGTATTGCACTTATCTATCTACCCCTTTACATGCCTGATTACAGGCATGATGTTACGTCAATATATACTCACACAATTATTCATTTAGATGGTTGGCAATACAAATATTAGTTAATATTTCTACGATCAACTACTTAAATTATCATATAATCAAAATTATCAATATCTATGCACGACATAATATAATAATTTTAAATTTCGTAGCGACGTTGTCAGCCCTAGCCGGCTCGAGAGGTTTTCCCCGCTCGCTCGCAGCGGGCCGAACCCGTAATTGAATGGCAATTACCTGCGCTGTAAATATGACACAAGCGCATAATTGTATGACAAATGTGACGCCCTTACTTAGAAACGACATGAAAACTAACATTGACATGCATATAGCCAATATTTCGTAATATAAAATATCTAAGGGTTTAACAATATGACTTGTAATACCCATACGTACATATTATACAAGTAATTATTTGCTATCCAAAAAAACTTGGAATTTATATATAAAATATATAGCTTCGTTCATGACCTTAGTGATTACAAACCGCCAAAAATAAATTATTAGATAAATGCACATTCAAACAGTGTCAGCCCTGCGCGCGGGCCAGCGATGTCTGCCGCCCGCTCGCAGCGGGCCGGCCCAGTAATTGAATGGCAATTACCTGCGCTGTAAATATGACACAAGCGCGTAATTGCAGGAGGAGCGTGAGGAGCACCGCAGTGTGGACGCGCCTTGCGATGAACTATTGGAATCGCGCGCTTGTGTGTCTCCGGATTAACTGAGTAATTCCGTCACGTTCGCTCCAATGTATTGCACAGAATCTTACGCTGTTTTTGTATATTTCCATTCTATAAAATGTGATATAATAAATTCTCGTTACTTTTACTGAATTTATAAAGCATTAGGTCAATTTTGATCCAAAACGGAAGTGTTTCAAACGTTGACTGCCTCGTGGGTCGTGTTGGTTGCAGATGCGACTGCCGATCGAGAGGTCCCGGGTTCGATTCCCGGGTCGAACACTACAAAA
>DWEI01004535.1:0-11597 GCA_018245875.1 Mysoria ambigua
ACCATTGTAAATGAGGTCTCGACGCACCCAGTCGTACAAATGACACAGGAGATCGCAGGCCTCGAGAAGATTATCAATCTGTGCGTATAACATTAGCTGATATTTATTCTAGAAAACAGGAGAAAACAATCATGGTTACGTAGATTACACGTAATTATTTTATACCTATATGTTATAGTACACATTTTGTATTAACAAATAAACTTCTCATGAAACACTTTAAACCTGTGACGCGATTAATACGTAAGTTCCAACTCGCATTTTCAAAGTTGCAACTCTCTCCCAGACACGATAGCGCTGAAGTCTTGAGTTACAGTCCAATAAAAATCTAAATCATTTTAACAACTCTTTCAGTCATATAAACTTTGCGGATAAAACTATAAAGCGCTGAGTCGGACGTAACAATGTATTTACTGAATGGTGGTCTCAAACACGTTCGCGGGCACTTCATGAAAATTCTTTCAATATATCAACTAGAAGGCATTACTTAGGCCAACTAACAAAACCATCTGACACCACCATATGACCACCAATTATATGACAATCTCTTGCTTGTGTTTTTTATTTATTTGTACGTGTATATGTTGTTTGTTTAAATAAAAATGTTACGCCAAATGTGTTGTTTAGCGGAAAAAGCTCGAGAACGGCTTGATCAATTGGGGCATTTTATTAAAATAAATTGTTTAAATATTTTTTAACATACAAACAACTAAATTACAAGCCGTCAAGCATTTGACTCCAATTAAAAAAACTGTTTGGACAGTAGTTAAAAATATTTTTTTTGTTCTTTCACTTTAAATCGCAAATTACGCCATGAAGACAATATAAATGTCTTTTTATAAAGCCGATTACAGGCAACGATATCATTAATATTCTACAAACAAGTCTTATAGAATGTTACATCGCTTCCTTGTCAACAACAGTATATAAAAATAAGAGTACATAACAATAATAGTATTTAATAATAACAGTACCTATATGTCAAATGCAGTGTATAATAATTACAATATAATAATAATATGTATATTATGATAGAAATATAGAAAAATATATTTTTATTTTTCTTTTAGTTGTCTGTTAATGTTGAGTTGTTGAATATTTAAATCTGAAGTAGTACGAAGTACGCCGGATCAGCTAGTTCTCAATAAATCGTAAAAAGTACTTCTTTCTTTTATTGATTCTTTAAGGTTCAAGTTATTTCCGTTCCAAATTTCAATAAAACCGGTTCGATGATTCTCACGTGAAATTAACGTTGCTTCTTTGCGATACTTACTCTACGATACTCTACTTACTTTACTCTACGATACTTTAAAATTCGTTGAAGCTGTTGAAATTTTTATTAGCCCATTGCCATACACCAGACAATTGAATTGAAATTGAAAAAATATATAGTAAATTGAAAAAATATATAGTAGTGCCCGACCCGGGTATCGAAGATCTCCCAATCGGCAGTCGCGCATGCAACCATCACGACCAGCGGGGCACCAAAATAACGAACACTTTCTTATTAGCTACTTCAGCAGTATTAACAACTCTTTATCTCTCGCGTAAATTTCATGTACTTTCTATAAATACTTTGAGTTTGTTTTTTTGTTTTCATAGATTGAACCTTTATTTCACTAGGATGCCATGCAAGGCATGGATGTTTGGTCCTAATGTGGCGTGCGTTGACTTAACAAAAATTGTTTAACACAATTACATCTTCTATAGAGAGATATAAAGATACCTATCCTATATTAAACTGCAGTGGTATTCTCAAATTTAAATCAATTTCTCAAATTTGGCCGTTACACTTTAGTGCGAAAACTAAATAAGTTGAACAAAGACATTTAGTCTAATGGCATTTTCTATCGGTAACGCGGTGAAAAATTGTTAGCAGGCTGTAACAATGGATACATATATATTAATTTTGATCAACTACCCTTTATAAATAAGAAATTAATATTCATTTATTATTTATGACTATTCACTTGTCTATTTCCCGATATTTGTATTATGTCCATGAGGACGAGAACTTCGAAACAACAAAATTCAACGAAATCTATCAAGATCTACAGACTCCGTAAGAGCGAACTTTGCACAAAATTAACGCCATCGATCATAAGTGACGTCACATACGAATAGAAAAATCTAGGAAAAACCGTCAGCTCTCCGCAAGTGCGAGGTAAGCATTAAGCTGAACCGTTCAAGACTAAAATGAAAGATTCAATTTGAAACTTTTCAAAACTAAGTTTGAGTGCTCAGTAATTTGTTGGTAGATTTGAAAATCGAATGGGGCCATTTGTTAAGTTTTAAAAGTGGAATTATTTATTGAGTTTTGGAAGTTTTTGAATATGATTTGGTTTGGAACCATGGTGACAAGAAACGTAAGGAGGAGTTGGGGTGTTTTTCGACGTACTCAATCATTTGGATCTGAATCGTTGATTTGAGTTGTTCTCAGTAACGTAACTTCACGTCTGTAATCCCTGAAGAGGTAGGCAGAGGAATGCAGAATTAGTTACAAGAGCGACTGCCGATCGAGAGGTCCCGGTTGTTCCACTATAAAGTAGTTTTTAATTGTAAATTGTATATGACATAATAAAAACCATTATGTATTCATTATTTTTATAACCAATTTTTATCATTGCCTAACAATTCTATATTGATAGATATGGTAAGACATACTAAACTGACTACATATATACTAAATTATGTTACATAACCCATTAGTCCTTTGCGTTAATAGAACAGCCGTCTTTTACAAAATATTTATTACCTTAGTTTTTGTTTCTTTCACTAAAATGTATTGTTAGTATAGAAATATATACAGAGCGTGCATGAGACGATACCGTTCGTTTTACTTAGCGCCGGCTACGTGCAAATGTATAGATAGCATTATAGGGCTTAGTGGCTTTCCAGAATATTTCCTCAGATTCTTTTTTTTCAGAAAATCATTGTTAAGACCCCTGTAGCCTTGACATATTTGTAGATCACAGATGATCTGTAAGGGCAACCAATGTAGAGCTTAACTGTATGTACCGGCTTTATAACACATCTTACGAGAATTTTCGCACTCATCTCAATATAATCATGTCATAAAATATCTTTGTATTAAACGCTATGGTTAATATTTACTTCAAATAACTTTATCACAAATATTTTCGTTACCACTACTTGTTCGTATTGATTTGTTTTGGTTTCTTGGAAAAAGTGTATTGGGTAAATACATACGGGGTTTTTCACGTACAATATAAAACATAGCGAAACACCTACATAGTGGCGTAAAACCTTCTAATAAGAGTAAAACTGGTATTGTGTACATGAGAGATGATGTCATTCGTCCTACTTAGAGTGGCCAGCGGACAGATGTAGCGAAAGCATTATAGCAGGGCTGCGGCACTCATATATATTTTATAGCAGTCGCTAATAATTTACTTTAAATAGTCACATCCCTAGTTCATAAAGATCTTAAATAAAAGATTCATTTTGAGCAACTGTCTAAAATCTACGTTAGTTTTAGGTGTACCGGAAATAGCAACGTCTAATTGAAAATTAATAAATTTGACCATTTCAAAAATACCAACGGCGATGGCGCCTTCACCTCCAGGGGATTATAAGTTGTTATGAGCGTTTTTGACCATTGTAGTGACTGTTGTCGTCAGTCACATTTTTTGTTCTCATGTACCAGCCGTTGAAGCTTAAGTCCCTTAGCGTTATTTGGAATATGTACTTGTACAATAGATTCATATATAGCACAGCTAAAGGACAAATGTACCGATTCAAATACGGTTGCAGCCTTTTAAAATGTATCTCTAAAATTAAACGTTATTTTGAGTAACGATATTTTTGAATTTTCTTCTATTATCAATGGCAACTGAAGTCAAATAACGAAATGCACATGAAAGTTGCTAGCTAATCACATATTTTAAAATTATAAGACTACTACTTCTAATGACTAAGTCTTGTAAGTATTCCTCGTATCGTCAGTTCAGTACTGCAGGTTTAGAATATGACATGTCACTCAAAATTTGAATACTGAACAAAGAGCACTAATAATACTGGTGTGAAGATGTAATGATGAAACGTAACATATACCCGCCTATCACGCCTGTTGTCCCAGAAGAGGGAGGCAGAGGAATGCAGAATACTCCAACGTTTCACCGTTTTTATAACATGTAATAATAACATGTGAATGATGTTTTGTAAATCTGTATACTGTCTTTATAAACCTGAATAGAGTACAAGAACAATAGACGACCGCTATCAGGGTATTTCTCGGTGTTGCCATCCCTGCGCACTGCTCCCCTTTCTCTCGGAGTCCGAGAAGAATGGTACGTAGAATCGCGGCGCATCACAACAGATCAAACCGCGCCGCATAAAGTCGGAATTGTTTGCTGCTTTGGCTTTTTCAGTTATTTTATTTTATTGGACTTTTTTGCATCGACATGCTGACTGGATTTAGACATTTTCATAGTAAATTTATAATAATCTCATGTATAACAGATATATTGTATTTTACGGCTAGTTTCTAATTGGGGTACATTTATAATGCGTAGAATACGTGATCACGTGTTGTGAATAATTTCATATTCCTTGAACCTTTTACAATATAATATAAATATGTTCTTGTCATCGAATGCCTCATTAGTTGTATTGGTTGCAAGGGCTTGTTTGGTTAAAGGATGAATCGGGCAGTACTGGATTTTTATAAATTAGGTTTCCTAGTTATGGCTCGGAGTTTAAAAATAGGTTCACCGCCTATTTCAAAGTAGGACGCAAAACGTAATTGCTGAAACGTGTGAGTGCAGGTACTACACACCTATGAATGGTCTTTGTGGTTTGTAAACTTAAAATCGCAATAAAAATGACCTTTTTATTGTTTTAATAGATAACAATACTGATATGACATGAATACCGTCAACACTCAAGACTTGGTCGCCGTGGTATGCGGCCCCCGTTTAATGTCGCCACAACGACGCTCGACACAGCGCTCGTATTAAAATTCGACACGACCAGGAAATTGCCGTCATACTTGATACCAAACTGTCACTGTGCGTATACAGTTATAAGTAGGAAACGCAAGCGGAATGCACTAGAAATTCTTTTTTGTGTCATACCTTTTTTTGGGACCGTATTTTTTAAAAACACTCAATGTATTATTTATTACATTGTTTTTATTATATGACTTCATTATATCATATACCCTTCCGCTCTAGGTAAAAAGCATTCCTGCTATGCTTTCTTTAATTTTACTTCTAAATCAACCTCATAACTTTGGATGCTCATTAAAGTATGTTTATTATGTATGAATACGCAAATATTTTCTGAATATTCCATTACGCCTTCTTGGTACCTTATCCGTAGGATGATTTTAATGAAAATATATACCGATTTGCTTAAGCCGGCGTAAGAAAATGGGTCATTTACATGAAACATTTCAATCATTTGATGTCAGTTGAAATAATCTTTAAGAGTTACGAAACTAACAATATTTTAAAACATGCGACCGTGGGATATTAAAAGTATTTTTTCTATAAGTGTTCTATAACAAAGCGTGATGTTTGCTCAGCTTTCCGCTTCGTATATCAACCAATCCACTCACTTATTCCTTTGTTGCGTCCAAACTATTACATTCCAACCTGGACCTCTTTACCAACACCATAAGGTCGATATTGCAAGTTATATCGAAGTTAATACTAATGAAATAGGAATGAGCACCAAGCTTTCTTTGGGGATAGATGAGTCTTTATTGTATTTCATTGCATTGTTTATTTAGTTGTCTGAGAAAAGTTCTTTGAATGATGCCTTCCGAGAGAACGGTCTTATCTGCTGAGCGTGAGCGTTCAATCATTTATTACAGCTGTTTTGATAACATGTGCTATGAAGCTTTAAAATATGTTTGTTGAAAGTATTATTTAAGTCTGGATGATTTAATGTTGTGTTTGTTACTTGCTCAGTTATAGTTACGTACTGTTAAGTACAATAACTCATATAAATAGCCTCGGAGGTACTTCACAATCATAACTATGATTACTGTGGTGTATATTAGTACGAACGTGTTTATGGAATGGATTATAGGATTTACATGTGACGTCATCTGATTCATTATATTGTAAATATTTTAGGTAGAGTGTAACGACATTGATTTGATGAACGTTTGCGATAATATTCGGGTGTAATTTTAATAGGGTTAAGAGCCATTTTAAAATGTTAGGCAAATAACTGTATCTACCATTCGGTAGTGGATCCACGTGACTCTTTCATATATGGCCCTGGTCACTCGAAGAGTTTCGCACTCAACTGTCATAATAAATAGATGCATTCGTCATGACAAGCTCACATTATAAACGTTACAAAATATATATTCTATGCGGGCAAGATAAAATGCATATCGGGAGATATATTTGGGATTCCTGCTTTGTTTCGTCTCCGTACGCCACGTGCCGTAGCACGAGTCTACCTTTAGTAAAAATTCCGGGAATACCGTTTCCCTTGCAACGTGTCAGCATTGGATAGTAAGGCTGTCTTATATAAAAGACCGTCCTATGTTAAAACTTACCGTCTTATGTTTAACCTTATGTTAAAACTGTATACAAAAAAGTTAAAAAAAATATCTGCTATAATTCTAAACGACGATTAACCGTTCGATATAGTGCGTTTAAAAGCTGTTTTATATTTAAATAAAGTACAAACTAATTCTGTTATAGTTGTTAACGGAAGTTATTAAACATTTTAGAAGTAGGTATAGGCATACAGGATTAATGTTAACATCATTGAATTGTTAACATCATTGATTATATGAGAATAAATAGCCCACAGTTGGGATACTTACGTGCATATGGAGTCATTCTCGTTATGGCATAAACTATACCTATTCTATTTTTTTTTTCTAGAGTCACACTCTGATACATAATATGAGCTCTGTTTTATCCACAAAATACACTAACCTTTCTGAAATAAAAAACCAGTTGTATATTAACTCACATGGTAACGAGTCTCTAGATTACTTCTTGAGATATTAGGTCATAGTTAGAGAATGCCTTATCTATAAAAATCCACAAAGAACCGGGTGAGTAAGCACTCAAACGAATCATCCTAATATCAGTGCTGTTGATTACTTATACAGTTAAGTATATAAATAAGTACTTGAGTTTGACGGCCTCGTTGATCGTGTTGGTTGGAAATGCGACTTCAGTTTGAGAGGTAGGTACTGGATTCAAATCTCATGTCAGAAATATCTAACAGTGCTTTGAAGTGTCGATTTTTACTCGGTGTACGTCAATAGGCTCACCACCTATACCATGATGTCGACATAAAAGTGACTGGTTAAAGGTAGGAGTGCTCTACATTCCTCGACTTTCCTGTTCGGGGATTACAGGCGTGATGTTACGTTACATTATGTACATGTTAAATATATAGATAACAGTATTTATATTTATGAACTAAGATATGTCTTATATTACACGTGGATTTTATAAAAATGCTTAAGATTTCGCGCGCTCCTGTTTTTATCAAGCGTACCGCATTATTCAGCCGGGATCTACCTACAGTCGCCTGGAAGTCAGCGCCGCGAGGCATTAGCCCTGCCCTTTGTAATCCCTAGTTTTACGGTTATTGCGTAAAGAAATAAATTCACATTAATGTTATAAATGCGAAAGTAATTCTTACTGGAGGCCTAACTGTAACATTTTCATGTTGAAATAATACAAATGAATTTGTTGAAATTCTGGACCGTTTGTAATTTAAGAAAATAAGGTATTAAAAATCGTATATAAATACAATGATAAGGTTATAGCCAGCTTTAGAATTACATTGATTTATTTCACAATTCACTAATATATCAGGTTGAATCTAAGGCGTTATATGAAAGTGGTGTTACAAAATATTTCTAACATTTACAAACCTCGCTTATTGTGCTTGTCTTAAGTTAGAAGACCACAGGTTTCGAGATAATTGAAATTCCCGCTTTGTCGCCTCCGCACCGAAGAACGCAAACAGCGCAAGTCACCTATAATGTTTACATTATATATAGATGCTATGAAATACAGACTTTTTACGTAAAAAATACTTACTAATGTATATATTTTATATACATACGCATGATCATGCCTTTAATCCAAGACGTAGGTAGACTTTCGTATTTTAACGGTTACGTTTACGTTCTACTATGGAATAGGTGGTGAGCTTATTACCATGTATTAAGCACATATCCAGACTTCGAGCCACTACTAGATAATCTAAGTTGGAAGTACCCAGTAATGTCCGACCAATTTGAACCTAATACCCCTCGTTTGACAGTCGCGCTTGCAACAAACACGACAACCCAGGCAGTCAATAACAATAATACCCGTTTTATATATTTTTTAATTCACGTAATCGATGGAGTTAATGCTAAACGCATGATGTATTATATATATACCGATGGCGCTAACACATCAGGTAGTTCACTGTGGGAAAGACGTATAGTGCCAATATTAGTGGTGCTTCAATATTGTGCCAATACTAGGGGTGCCTGTAGTTCTACATTATATCATCTCATCGACGCCTTCGTCCCCCACAGTTGGACATGGGTCACCTTCCAGAATGAGAAGGGTTAAATCCATAGTTAAAGTTACCAAACACTTTGAAAGTTTTAAACGAAAGTATTGTAATAAAATGGTTTCAGTATATACAGTGGAACAGTTTTATTACTACACTAGCTTCAAATCGGACCAATATTTTCTGAGATTAGCGCGTTCAAACAATGAAACAACCAAACAATCAATTTCTTCAGTTTTATAGTATTATTAGTAATTATAGTATTAGTATAGATAATAATGTAATGTAACAACACTCCTGTAATTCACGAAGAGGTAGGCAGCGCAGTGCAGTAGAGCCCCGCGTTACACCAGTTGCGTTTAAAATAATATAATATTTTTATATAAATATATTGTAAACACATATGTTTAATTGACTTTCAAAGTAATGTAGGCCTACATAATAAAAAGTCACCTTTGAGACTATAAGTGACCGCCGCCATCAATAAGATCTTTACCCTTTTCACCACAGAAATGTAAATTGTTTATTCTCCGATTTGCCTCTCATAATATATAAAACATATGTGCAAGCTGTTACAATGAGTACAATCGAGTGAAACTAGTGGATTTGCAAGGCGTTTTATATAAATCACATTTTATTGGCATCGGGAGAGCCGTATCATTTCGCGAGATATCTATTCAGGAGCATTGCCAGGCATACGTGGTCTGCATGCGGGCTGAGAGGAAACAAACTTATCACGTGCATTTGCATCACAAACGTTTTTTAATTGCAACCTTATTGTCTATGACATAGAGTTGCAGTTTAACTGAATGAGATCGCGAAGTGTATTAGAATGATGGTTTTCTCGCTGAATGTACCGCGCTCTATCTGTCAAAGCGTTATAATAAAGTAAGAATAAGTGGAGACACTTTTACGATAGTTCTAAAAGGTGCATCCTGTAACAAGTAAGGGTACGTAGATTTTAGTCACAGTTTGAGAGCTCGATAGAAGCTTCGAGATATGTGTGAATGGGTTAAGGTCAAAGTTTCGAATAACTAGCACTAAATCGGTTCGCGTAAAGGATTCCTGGTTATAATTTTGGACAGAGAAATATTTCAGCATAATTCATTTAGGCTTATCTTTTTAACCTTGGTTATGTTTGTTAGTACTTGTTATTATTTTAACACGTGCATCGTTTATATTCTTTTTATCAAAATACATTAATTTTGCATTATTACAACCATAAAATTAAAAATACTTAGTTACGCATGTATCCTTAATGTTGTCTGTGAATATACATATGATGATGATGATGTCCTCCTTGACGTGTGCGTCAATGGCGAAAAATTGACTAAATAAATTCAGTCGACCGAAGATGGCTTGCAAATCCCAATTTGGTTTTGAAACTTTTGTTGCAGGGGTGACGGTGCAAGTGACTTAAGGGGGGAAACCGGTTTAGAACGATCAAAAAAATCGATTTTTTTTTTATTGCATAAATCGTCAGTATAACTACTCAAGAATATGTGGTAAAAAATTTAAAGCTAAATTCGCATTATTCCCGATGCTATGAGCACTTAAGTGACCGCTTGACAGTTTAGCACCGTAGCGCGCGGTAATTAGAACGGAGCGGTCGGTTAGGGACCCTTTTTCGTATACCTGCCTTATTATTATTGTATTACGGAACAATAGAGATAAGGAAATTTCGGCAGATGTTCTTCCTTGACTCATTATAGAAATTTCTAGAATGTTTAGAATATTTCGACAGTGCGTCGAGTTTGGTCAGTTCAGCTCCGGCTTTCATATCGAGCAGTGTAAAAATGTCTGCGTATCCGAAAGGTTCTCATGAATGTAATGAACGACGTTGTAGACCACGTAAGAGATCTTTTCATGGCAATCAACACACCAGGAGTCAGTCGAGTGTCAGTGAAGATGTAAGTTCAAGCGCAAAAAAACTTTCGACTGCTACGAGTGAGAATGTGATTGTGAATCCTATCCATTGTTATAGGCTAATCGAATTTTTCACAGTATTCACTGCTTTGTCGGAAATTCTTGTTTGTCGAGATTGTAAAAATAAAGTGAAATTTCAAGAAACTGGAAAACGTGGACTTGGTTTCAAGCTTGTTGTCGATTGCCACTGTGGATCGAAGCAAATCAATTCAGGTCCTTTAATCAACACCGGATTTGAGATAAATCGTAGGATCGTATTTGTCATGCGACTCTTAGGTGTTGGCAGACAAGGACTGAATTTATTTTGTAATTACATGGACATCGGCAGTGGTTTAGCTGAAGAAACTTACAACGGAATTTGCACTCACATGCACGCCGCTGCGAGAAAAGTGTATGAATTCTGCTGTAAGAAAGCTGTTGAAGAAGAAAAGAATGAGAACGAGAAACACAAAAGACCTATTCTGAATTTGAAAGTATCTGGTGATGGAACGTGGAAAAAACGAGGGTTCAAATCACGTTTTGGTGTAACAACGCTCATCGGATATTACTGCGGAAAAGTTATTGATCTAGTTGTACGAAGCTCTTACTGCCAATCATGTACATACTGGAAAAACAAACCGATAAATTCAGCAGAATACCTAGCATGGAAAGACGATCATGACGAAGAAAATTGCTCGGCAACACATAAAGGCTCCGCGGGAAGCATGGAGGTAGAATCTGTGAAAATGATGTTCTCGAGATCGGAGGAACTACATGGCGTAAAATATGGTAATTATATCGGTGATGGAGATTCGAAAACGTTCACAGCTGTCCTTAAATTGAATCCCTACGGTGATGAACTGACAGTTGTCAAAAATGAATGCATAGCCCATGTTCAGAAAAGAATGGGAACTCGGCTCAGAGACATCAGAAAAACAAAAAAATTGGGCGGGAAAGGAAAGTTGACAGAAGCTTTGGTGAAAAAGCTCAGCACGTATTATGGCTTAGCGATTCGACGAAATGTAAACAGCGTAAAAGACATGAAGATGGCTATAATGGCAACTTTTCACCACATGATATCCACAGATGATAATCCACAACACGACAACTGTCCAGAGGGAGAAGACAGCTGGTGCAAGTGGCGGCAAGCTGAAGCACTTGGAACAAAACCTGAA